>PVKA01033902.1:0-23963 GCA_004027165.1 Ctenomys sociabilis | reverse complement strand
CCCCTCTCTCCCTCTCTCGCACCCAGCACACTCTCTGCCCCTAAGCTACCTGCTGCCCCTCTAGTTCCTTTTGCCTGCCTTGGCTTTGTGCCTTGGTCTCTTACATTCCCAGATGTGTTGCATACAGACTCACCCCTCTCATACAATTACCCCCACCCACCTGTCCACCTGGTGAGGACCTGAGAAGCCCTGAGTGTAAACCAGACAGGGACAGGGTTTTCTCCTGGAGGGGTGCTCTTCCCACAGGAACCTGATGCCATGTGCTTGGTGACTGTGACAATATAATTTGATTCATTAAAACTCAAAGGTGAAGAAGCATTCAGAGTGTAGAAGAGCAGATAAATATTTTGGGTGTAGAAACTAAGGGAAAGAACTTCACTGTGGGGGAGTAGTGGAGCCAGCTGCTAGCAGGAGATGGGGGAAGGGACAGTTTCTGGCTGCTGTCATGGTTGTGTTTGCAGGGAGGCCCTGGTTTTCAGGCCTGTGCTGTCCTGTGTCTTGCTTGCCAGGGTGTCAGAGGACATAAAGCTCAGACCCTGCAGTGCCTCCTCCTGGAGCAGAGGACACAGGCCTCTGAGGAGGGGTGTGGCCTGAGGGACAAACCTGCACTCCCTGGGCTCAGGTTCCCCATGCCCCTGGAGGGCTCTGTCCTATTAAATTCTCCCTGAGGAGCTGTGACCTCTGCTTTTCTTTCTCTGTCTGCACTCCCAGGTGGAACAGCCTTTTAACTTCATGTAAGCTATTTCTTTTAATGTCACTGTGTCATGCCAGGAACTGTGACTTAGATGTGTGGCATAAATTAAATGTGTGTGTGTGTGTGTGTGTGTGTGTGTTTGTGTACATACATGCATACTTGTGTATTTTAGCAGGAATCCCAAAGTTTTACAGAATTGTTTGAAAATTTCCGAGATTGGTCTGGTGAGATAGCTCAGCAGTCCAATGGGCCTCTTAGGCAAGTGTAGGGTATTGCAGGTCAATCCTGGGCACCACATGACATGCCAGCCCTGTGCCCAGGGTGAGCTGAGCTGGCTAAAAAGAAAAAGAAAAAAAATTCCATGATTAAGGCATGAAAACAGTGGTTTATAGCTCCAATTTAGCCCCTTTTTTTTTAAGTGGAGGATCACCTGGGAGGTGGCCCTCGAGCGACACACACTGCAGGCCTCTCTCCAGCATTTGCAGAAGTCCGCCTTCATGTGCATGAATCCAAGGCAGCTGAGTAAGTGCACCGCAAACACTTGCCAGCTATGTGAGTGAAGGTGAGCACCTACCCAGCGGGGACAGTCACTCTTTGGAGGGATAAATGAGAGCCATCGTTTGGAAAACCTTTGTGTAGAATGTGACTTCAGCTGTGTTTTCATAAGCAAAGGAATTTAGTGGCAAAATGAACAGGAGCAGATATCAATGAAAAGCAAATTATATTTTAAAACTATATTGATTGTCTTTAAAATCTCATTTTGCGCATCAGCCCCGCCCCCAGGGTGCATCCGGGCATGGTGGGCCCACCTGTAATCCCAGTGCCGGGAAGGCTGCAAGCACGAGGGTCACTCCGTAGTGAGGCCCTGTGCCAAATACATAGAATGAACATAAATAAATACAAATAAAAAAGTAAAATCTCATGTCAGCACATCTCACAATTAAAATGAAGTTTTAAGTGATGTCGCATATAGAAACAGGGAGATTAATGCCATTGTCCTGACCCCTGTAGGTGGAAGACACTTTCTGTGAGTCCAGTAAAAAGATAATGCTTTGGTGTCTCGGTGTCAAGTTTTGCTATCTGTAGCAATAGGTTGAACCCAGCGAGCTCCACACTGATTGTTTTTCTTGGTGCCGTTCAGGGGCGTGGAAGCATTCAGCTGTGACGCAGCTGAAAACTTCTTTTTCCTCAATTCTGTTCACATAGTCCATGAAACTGATCAGGTTATTGATTGGGTATTAATTTAAGGACTAACTTACTTCCCAATGAGTTTACACTTGTTTTCTGAACCTCGAGCATACTTGGAATCATGGCAGTGCTCTGTAAAGATGTGTCCTTCCTAAGTGGTTTGTTGAATTGTAATTATGAAAACCTAGTTCATAAATATGCATGTCAGAGGAGATCTTGTGGGTTTAAAGGAATCTTCCAGATCTACTCATACTGAATTACCAACCAATGGGCGCATTTAACCTGGAGTGGAAAAACGCAGAGAAGTCCAGTATTAAGACCTCAAGAATAGCTGCCTCATGCTGCATGCCTGCAATGCCAGCACTCTGGAGGCTGAGACAGGAGGATCAGTGCAAGTTCAAGGCCAGCCTCGGCTACAGAGTCAGTTCAAGGCCAGATGGAACTACGTAATAGTAAGATCTAGTATGAGTATAGTAAAATAAAAACTAAAAATAAAATGAGCAGGCCATTCCAGGTCAGTCCAGGAATTGTAGTGATGCAAGATCATCAGCCCCCGTGTTGTGTGGATCTAGATCTGACTCCTCATCCGACTTTCATTGCTTGAAAAGTGCAAAATGGGAGGTCACACTTGGTCTTGAGGACCATTTGTTTCCACAGGCAAAGCGTTGTAGTGCTTCTGCATCTTATAGCGCAAGCTTGTGTGACAAGCGAGTCTGTGGCACTTGGTCCCTGGGAGGAGGGAGAGAAGGGTCCCGGTGACAGCATGGCCAGCGACTTGCCCTTGTCCCCACCCCTCTTCAGGACACAGCAAGGGTGCAGCAGTCCTGAGGACAGTGCCGTCTCTGCTGTGGGCCCTACTGCTGTTGTCTGCACCCAAAGTGATTACCGCAGTATTTGAAAGCCGGAGGAACGGAAGCAGGAATGTCGGCTCAGACGTTCTGCTCTCTGCACACTTACTAGGTGCGCAGCTTTAGACTAGTTGCTCCAGTTTGGAATCTGTTACATTGTTGCCATAATCAAAGGCATGTTCACAACGCACCCCAAGGGTCCTTTCAGTTTGAGTCCACTTTAGGTTTTAAGGACAATGCTAATGAAGATATGGAGCTTTCTAATCTCTGCCACAGAAAGCCTGGCAGGTAGTTCAGCACTGTTCAGGAGTTGTAGAACACAAGAGTTTTCCAGTCTAGATGCAAGCCACTTTTTCTTGTGACTCTGCTTTGTCATAAATTTTTCTTGAGTCCAGGCATGACTTGAATTCACTGTGTGGCCCAGAGTGGCCTCAACCTCCTGGCAGTCTCCTGCCTCAGCCTCCTGGGTGCTGGGATTAAAGCAGTATGCCATCAGGCCTGACTTTCTCTTTTATTCTTTATTCTGAGACATTTGTTTCATTGAGTTGCCCAGGGTGGTCTCAAACTTGATCCTGCTGCTTCAGCCTTTCAGAGTGTTAGGAGTACAGGCAGGAGCCACAGTGCTCAGCCAGCGAATGTCTTCTCACTGTGTTCTTCTGTCTCTCTCCTCTGCCCTTGGAAGGCACTGGCACCATTGCCAGTGTCCCTGCCCTGGCCAATCCTGTTCCGACTCTGGCCAGGCCCTGGGCCTCAGAAGGTCTCAAATCTGTAGTGTTTTTCTGGAGTGTCAGTACCCCCTGACATCCTGCCACCCACGGAGCCTGGCCCAGGGGGTAGTCAGGGCTTGGAGACCCCCACCCCAGCTTTCGCAAGGCTGGTCTCCAGGAGCTTTGTGCCCCATGTGCCAGGCCATGGCTGGGGAGTGCAGGGAAGCCTGCAGGGTAGCTCTTGGTTTCTATTGATGCACATGTTAAAAATGGAATTAAAAAGTTGGGCATAGTGGCACATGCCTGTAATCCCAGCACTTGGGAAGCTGAGACAGGAGGATCTTTGCAAGTTTGAGACCAGCCTGGGCTGCAAAATGAGTTCAAGGCTAGCCTGAGCTGCATAGTGAGACTCTGTCTCAAAAAGATGAAACAACAACAACAAAATGGAATTAAATAAGGAAACCTACCTAAAAGCTTTATGATCATTCTAGATTTCATCCTCAGTGCTGGCGAGATACCTCAGTGGGCTAAGTGCCTACTTGGGCAAATTAGGGACCACTGTTCAATCTCCATATGCCATGCCAGCCCCACCCCCAGATGCACTGAGCCAGCCACAGACTCGGCATCGCGGCACAGGCCTGCAATCCCAGCGTTAGGGAGGCTGAAAATAGGAGAATCACTATGATTCCAAGCTGTATAGGGACTGTACTAAATATGTAAAAAATAATAATAATAATAATAATAATAATAAAGTAAAGTTCATCCTCATGACTTGGGATCCGTGAAGGAATCTTTTAGGTCTCTGAATTGGATGTACCCACTCATTTATTACAATCTTGTCTTTTGACTTTGTGAGACAGGGTTTCACTCTGTCATCCAGGGTGGTCTTGAACTCACCACATAGCACAGGCTAGCCTTGAACTTGTGGTGATCCTCCTGCCTCAGCCTCCTGAGGCCTGGGAGTGCAGAGGTGCACTGCTGCCACTGACTGTGATTCTGTCCTTGTTAAAAGATAGATTTTGTTTTTTAAGTAGTTCTAGATTGACAGCAAAGTCGAGGAGAATGCACAGCATCCTGCAGTCCCTACGCCCCATCTTCCCACATCATCTCAGGCAGTCAGTATGCCCCCTCCATGGCCGCAATCCCTCATCACTGGTGCTGGGGTCCACAGCCCCACCAGGGTTCCCTGGGGGTGGTGGCCACTTCTGGGATGGTGCAGAGCGGAGCTGCGTGCGCACGTGTGCGAGGTCCCACGCACACTTCCCTCCACCTTTCAGCCCTGCATTGCTGTTCCTGTCCATCCCTCCGGGGCCCATCCTCTGGCCTGAAGTGGATTCTTGAAAATGACCTATGGAGTGGAAGTTGCTTCCTAATTAGTGGCCTGTTTTCCTCCAGGACCCCTGCAGGCTCCTGAAGATCACAGGGTAGTGGGCAGCATTGTTCCTTCTGGCCCTGGGCTTGGGATGGGGCTGTTCTGTAGCTCCCTCACCCTGCCTGGCTTGGCCCGGAGCTGCTAATTAGCAGGGAAGGCTGGGTGCCTCCCGCGCTGATTACAGGCCCAAGCCAGTGCAAGAGGGCTCCGGGTCCCCAGGGCTTCCTGTGCTAAAATGCATAGCGCTCCTTTTCCTTTTCTTTCTGTTCCTTTTTCTTTTCTTTTCTTTTTCTGCCCCTGCTAATTCTCTTCCTCCAGGAACCCCAGATAAGCTGCGGCCTGAGCCAGGTCTCGTTACTATCACACTCTCGTGGCCATCTTTTAATATTTGAAAGGATCATTTGTTAACCGGGAATGGTCAATTTTTTTTCCTTTGGCTTTTGAAATATAATTTTCAATTTTTAATTTGATTCATTTAGATGAAATCATTAATCAGGGTTGAAACTGAGTTAATTTTCTGGAAAATAAATGAGGTTGTTAGAGTGAACATTATTAAGTGGCTCTTTGTAAGAGGAATAATCTCTGAAAATGTGGAATACTGGGGAACCGCAGCACCTGGGCAGAAATCGAAAGGGTTCTTTTTTTTTTTCCTCTCCTTGTTAAGTGGAATAATTCATTTTTAAAATTAGTTAGATTGGAGGATTTTCAGCATTAAGCATTATAAACAACCCATTAATTATCTCTGAAATGGTAACTAGCAAATTTCAAAAATATCTAAGACAAGTACATCATAGTCTGCTCTGTCTGTCTGTCTGTCTGTCTGTCTCTGTCTCTGTCTCTCCCTGTCTCTGTCAGTCTCTCTGAGTCACCCTACTTTGTCTCACCCAGAACCATGACCACTCCAGATATATGCTCTGCCAGCAGGCCAGGCAGTCAGCCTGTAATTTCCTTTCCCCTTGTGAGACATTGGGTTATGTAATTTCTTGTGTGTTCAGTCGCTCTGTAAAAGCAACTTCAGATTTTCAAAGTCTGTCATTGCAGCTTCATTAGAAAGCAAGCAGGAATCCAGGTTCATATTCAGATCTGTAGTTTTGATTTCCCCAATGCTTTTTCTATGTCCTGACTTAAACAGACCTCCTTCATATCATCTTTCTTTTGTAACCCTGTGTCCAATAGAAATCTTTTTACTTGAGATCTCCAGGTCCCCAGAGCACTCAAGAATTCAATTTATTTGTTGCTAAAGACAATTGAAAAAATTGTTGTTCCCTGGATGTAGTAATTCTTCCCTGTAATCACAGCTCTCTAGGAGGCCAAGGCATGGGGATCCCTGAGATTAAACCCAACCTGGGAACCTTCAGGAGGCCCTGTCGCAAAAAAAATCAGAGAGATGTGGTGTAGTGCCAAGGGCTCAGGCTTATCTCCAGTACTAAGAAAAAGTTGTCATGTTTTTCTTTTTTTTTTGCCTCTGTACACTTTGCTTTTTAAGCCCAATTTTATTTATTTATGATAATTTTATTGAGAACAAAGTAGCAATGAGACAGTTTCAAAATAGGTTAGCAGGACAGTTACAATAATTAATACATTGCAAATTTTTGTCTTTGTAGTAGTTATTCATAGTACAAGATGCAGACATGATACCTTGTCTAAACACTAAGCCAATTTTTAGAAGTGCTCAAGGGTTGTGAGTTTCTCTGTTCACATTGTCCAAATGCAGGAGGCATGCAGCTCACTCTTGTTGACCAAGCCAGTGCAAGAATGATGGGAAAGGGGTGGAGGGTTTGGTAGCTTCACAGCAGCTTTATACACTGGGCTGCTAACCCCCACAGGGCCTTCTTATTCATTTCGTTTTAAATCTGAACCTGAATCCAAATCCAGCATTGGCCATTAGAGAAGAAAGCTTGTCTCCTAACTTGTAGGCAGTGTGCCTTTTGGTGACCCGGATGATGAGCAGCGTCCCCTCCGGACATGCCAGAGGTCTAGAAATACATAGCCAGGGGGGCCAGCCCCCCAGCCACATCCCACTGTGCCATATCCCTGAGACACAGCTCGCTGGAGGACTCGGGGCTGCCCCTGCTCCCACCATCCCTTCAGGTTCTCCAAAGTGGGTCTCCTGAAGAGCAGCTTCCTGCAGCACTTCTAGCTGTGTGCCCACAGAGGCGCCCAGGAGTGCTGCTGAGGGCTGCGCATTGGCATTTCCACGGAAGCTGTGTTGGCATTTGCAGGTCCAGGTAGCATCCACGGTTAGCCGCGCCCCAGAGCCATGGCCTTTCGCTCAGTGCATGTGCTTAGTTGGCTGGACAGACCACACCTTGGCGCAGCCTCTCCTTAGGTTGTCCTACTCCTGGTTATGTATTGCTAGATCTCAAAAACAACACAAATGAAGGGAGGAGTTGTAACCTTCTGTAGAATTGACATGATTCTTTAAAGCATCCTTTTTGTTCCTGAGCTTAATGAGTCCCTTTGGGCAACAACTAAGCATTCAGTGGATGTGAGCTGTGGTGGTGCTGTGTGCTAACATGCAAAGGAGGACAGACACCTGCATTGGGGGGGGGGGCTAGAGCAAGCACACAGCAGCGGGTGTGGCTATGGCACTTCCACCACCACCTGCTCACCGCCACTTGAGTGGAACTCTTCCCTACACACAGACCTGCCCCAGCACCCGCTCGCGGCAGCCTGTACTCGTCTGTCCTCCTGACTTTATCAGCTGAAGTCCCTGGGTCTGCTCAGGTGTGGTAAGCAAAGGGCTCTGCACCCTGGGGTGGTTTCTCAGCCTCCCTGGGACTCAGTCCCTTCCTGTGTGTCCCCCTGGTAGCCTGTCACTTCTCAGTCACCTCCACCCCAGAATCAGCACTGTCTAGGGGGGCCTTTTCCCAGCCATGGAAATGTCCCCAGCTGATCTAAGACAGAGTCACTACCCCACATAAGTCGGAAGCATTTGAAGTGCAGTGTCACAGAGAAACAGCGCTCCCACCCTGTTTCTGTGTACTTACGCTATTGCATATATTGGCAGCTCCGTTTCTGTTGCACGAGGCTGCAGTGCCCCACCCCTTTCTGAGCCTCAATACTCCCCTTTGTAGCCCACAGTGGGCATGCCAGCTGTCTCAACATCCGCAGGCACAGTCTGCTTCTCTTCTTGCGTTGTAAGCCTACGTGGGCTTTTATTAAGCAGCGTTGAGGATCTGCAACTCTTTATCTGTGAGCCTGCCTCACCGGGGACAGGGTCAGTGGGAAGGGCTACGCGGGCACAGCCTGTGCCTAGCATACTGCCAGGCAGGCAGGCAGGCAGGCAGGCAGGCAGGCAGGACTTTAGACCTGTGGGCGCAGCATGCGATAAGGCTGGAAGATGGGGCCCATCTCTCATAGATGTAGCAATTGAGCGCATGTCTCACTTCGACTCACTCCTACTACTACTGTATTATCAAATGGGGAAATTTTATACATTTGAAAAATATACAGAGAAAGTCTTCCAGCTGGTCAGCTGCTCTTCCCTTGATCACAAACATGGTAGACATCCAAGGTGCCTCAAATGCCATTGTAGAGCCATAATGAGTTCACCTGTCCCCCTCGGTGTTTACAATAGATTTAGCACTGGGTATTGTATAGCGCTTTGGTAACCAAGATGCCACAGCCAGATCAGATTTGGCCCAAGTCATATTGCAGACAGATGCAAACATATGCCACTGATTGCAAAAAAATTAAATTTAGTGACTGTTTGGACTGAGCTGCGATTTGCTTATTTCAGAATTGACTGCATTGTGATGGCCAGGCCATCTGTCCCCCACGTGGAGCTCCCACTCCCACGTAGTTGGAGCGTGGATTTTGGCTAGCGGTGTTGGCCAAAGGGAATGCAAATGTTTAATGTTCACACACAGAAATTGGTTTGCGGTCACTGGTCTGTCCTCTCCCTACTGTCACCCCCCTCCCAAGTCCTCAGGCATCGTCACATGGATGTGGAGCTGGTGGAGGAGTTTCAGGGCTCTGCTTCAACTTCCTTCTTCCAAGGGAGCTGCCCCAGGTCAGTTTCAATCCCTTTTGAACAGCAGCTTATGACTTTGAAGCCAGAGCATCGTCCGCCACGGCCAGCTCTGAAGCCAGGCAGTGGCCCTTTTTGTTTCATGCAGGGAAAATAAAGTGTTCACATGAGCTCGTTTACAGAGAGTGGAGCTGGCAGTCTTATCAGGAGAAGAGAGAGGGCCGCTGAAGATGAAAAGCTCTCGCCGTGACAGAAGTCTTTATTACTCTGGGCAGGAAGGCAATGTAGTGTACACAGGGCAAGCGACGGCTACCTGCAGCACTTAGGGAAAACCAGAGCAGCGATCCTTGGAGCCAGACGCCCCAGCTGGGGGCTTGCAGAGGTCACAGCAGAGCAGCTCCCTGCTCGGAGAAAGCGGGTACAGGCGACCCCAAGCACTCTGCAGTGGCAGTGCGTGTGTGCCTCAGTTGCATGCGTGGGAAACAGAGCCCACACCCTGGCCACCTCCCCCACGCTCCACTCGGGGCCCAACTTTTTGCTGATTTTTATTGTTGAGAGACCCGTCACTTTGTACCTCCAGCATGCAGAGGAAAAAGTGCCATTGGTGTTTTGTATAATTGTTTTCGTAGTCCAGTATTGTAGAGAATGAAATTGGCACTCGATCTCAAGGGCTTCGAGGCAGCTGAAGCATAAATTCAGCCTTGGAAGAATCAGAAGTTGAGGCGAAACAGCCAGGCAAGCCCTCAGCCCTTTCACTGAGTTGTACTTGAATAGACAGCTCATTAGGCGCTCTCAGAATTTATTTGTCTCCAGAAATAGAAAGCGCTGAAAGCGTGATACAATGAAACCTAATGCGGCACCCTTTCTAGGAAGTTGACATTTTATGCATTTGACATTTGATACTAGCAGTTTATTTTTAAAATTATTTGAAATTTAGTTATCTGAAGTATTTTAAACACACACTTACTGTCCGTACTTCCTGAAGAATTCCCACAGTGCACGTTTAGTGGGGAGAGCAATAGATTCAGTGCTATTGAGTCCTGAGACCCCACACGTGGGACACGTTGGAGTCCCCTGTGTGCACATCATCACAGCGCCTTCAGGGGCTGGCTTGAGTTTCCTTAGGGAGCAGGGGTATTAGGACTCAAACTCAGTACCTCGAGCTTGCCAGGCAGGCACTGCGCCACTGATTTACATGCCTAGCTCCTAACCTGAGTTTTTGAAGTGAGCAAAACTGAAGGCTGTGTACACAAGAGGACTTGGAGTGTCCAGTAAGCCTTCCCAGGTATTCATCTCTACTGTAAGCAAATAAGCTGCTTGCTGTAGTTAGACGTGTTGGAGAATATGATACCCAATGCTCAGTTCGAATCAGCCTATTTTTTCAAACATGTCTTTCAAGTCCTTGCTTGGGAAACAGAGTCCTTGGTGGCCTTGTGGGAGGGGCTGGCTGTCCTCACACGAGTCCTTTTGGGGCTTCTCCTAGGGGATTTCAGGGAGCCATCATGGCAAGCAGGTTTAGCAGCTGCCCCGTGCGGTGCGGCAGATGTAGGCGATGCGTTAGGCCTCCGAAGCCTTCCCTGAAGGTGCTGCTGTCTTCCCTGGTTCCACTGGCAGACACTGCTTTCTGTGCCTTGCAGTCCTTTGTTCCCTTGGGGCTGTGGTCCTCTGAGGAGGAACTGGCAAAGGCCACAGGGAGTTAACATTCACCAAGAGCGTGCTGGCTGCTGGATCCTCCAAAGACCGGAAGCAAACCGATGCAGAGTGTAAGGGACAGGAAAGCGTATCTGGGACGCCAATGTAAGTGCTAATAATAAGAGTCATGGTCCACTCTGGGGACGTCCTCTTATTCAGTCATGACAGGCCAGCTCATGCCTTTATTCCCATTTGACAACTGCACAAGCTGAGGCCCATCACGTACAGATCCCGCACTAGGGGAGTGGAGAAGAAAGGATTTGACCCCAATCTCATCAACCCAGAATCACAGTGATACCTGCCATTGTATTTTTCTTTATCCAAGTTTGAAGAGGTTCCCCTTGTGTTTCAGGGCCCTTATTACTATGAAGATTGAGTGTGTGAGAGAAGAAATCCTAGAACTATTCACTGGGAATAACTTATCTATAGTTGTTGTGGGCTCACGCCTGCCAATTCTATCAAATTACTTCACACTGGATAGCTATCCGAACTCTACAAAAGTGTACAAAGTAGTGGACTTGCAATTAGTTGGATTTTTAGAGGAATAATTAGAATGCAGGTAGTTATACACAATTGGCTGTTATCAGAATCCAGTCTTCTAAATTGGAGTTAGCCTGCTTATTGTAGATGAACCACTTTAAAGGGATGGGTTGGGGGGTGCCGTGGGGGCACAGTCAGGGTTTGAATTGCCTTTTTAATGTCCTTTAAACAATGAGCCTATATTTTCATTTAATTAAAACAGTAAAGTTGTGCTTCTAATATATGGAATTCACCACCTACTATAATTGATTTTGTTCATTTTCTTTTTTTGTTCTTTTCACTTCTTAAAAAAATCATAGTTAACAATAAAGGACTGTCCATTTTAGTGTAAAGAGCAGAGCAACACTGAAAAAGAAGATCGATCACTGCGGCCTTCCGTGCGTTAATTGAGATGGCGTGGTGACTGCTCCTCATTCACCTTGAGTCCCTCGCACAATGCCGGCTTGTTTCAGGGGCAGCTCTTTGTCTAATTGATTTCTTTTTTGTAATGCACAAATGCAGACAGTGTCTGTGTCTAAGGAGGGCAGCCGTGTGGTTCTATGTTGAAGGGTTTTCTGTACACCACAGATGTTGTGGAGGGTGTAGTTGCTTTCTTCCCTCCCTTAGGAGCTAGGGCAGGAGGCAAGGCCTGTCTTACAGGATGGCCAGGCCTCCCTCACCTCTTACTAAGACTGCAGAACTCTTCTGATACCGCAGTAACTCCCATCCATGGACATGTTCCTAAAATAGGCTCAGGGTATGGAAAAAGAAAGCCGAGAAGCACTGCAGGAGGACCCTGGGCATTTTAATAATGCCGCTTCCAGGGAGGGTTAGTGGTAGAGCCTCAAAGACAAGAGGAAGGTAGAGGAAGGAGAGAATGAAAGACAGAAGCAAGAGTATGCCAAGCAAAGGAAGAGAGTAAACATTAAAATCTTCAAAGGATTCCTGTAAACTCCAAGACTGATAGATTGCTGTAGACACACATACTATGCGTTTCCAATTAAATCTGCAGTCTTGCATTGACTGTCCTTGTTGTGTTTGGTGATGGCAGAGAGCAAGCCAGGAATACCGTGGAGAGTCTTTCAGTTCAGACTCTTAAGGTACTTCTTCATGAGGAGGCTAAAGAATGTTCTAGAAGTGGTGCAGTGACCTCTTCCCAGCTGAGCAGCAGGCACACGCCACACTCTGTCCATTCCTGGCGGCTCTGACCCGCTCACTTGGTCAGGCTCCCGCCAAGTGGCACCAACCTGCTATGTTGTTCTTTTCTGCTTTGATAGTGGTACGCATTCTGCGCTGAGTATTCGAGGCTAAGCAGTTATTCTACTCCCCATCGCTTCATTCACCTGCATATTTATAACTGTCTAAACTTATGGAATTCCTATTTTATCCAGTGAGTTATAATCCATTGCTGTCACTTATTGGATGCTCAGATTGTCCTAGTTGTACCTCTTGAAAGCCCCTTGAAGCTGGATTCTTGTCATATCTTGACCTGGCTCATTCATTGTTAGTTCATCTTTTTACTTTTCTGGCTCAAGAAGACGGTCCAGGTTCATGATGTATGTTCCCCACCGTATCCTGTGCCAGCTGTCTCTCCAGAAATCTTTGTGGTACAAAATGATATGAAGAAGTGAAGACTTAGATTCAGTTCTTGTTGGCTTTTATTATTCCAGCTTGCGCCCCAATCTTAGCAGTCAGTGCTCTCATTGTTCAGATGTCAGCTAAGTGCGGCGATTTTGTCCAGCTCTTACACCATCCACCTGGGTGGAGCATCCATCCCAGCAGGATTCCAGGGCTGGCAGCACAGGGCTTGTTGCCTTCCCAGATCACCTCATCCAAGATGTCTGAACCCCATCAGCTGCATGGCTACAGAGCTTTCAGCACGAGGCATCCTTTGTCACAGAGCCCTGAGCCTGACCTTCAGCCATGTCCTTACCTAGAACCTTGGGAGAAGCAGGGTTGAGAGCTCCAGGCTTCCGACTGGAGTGGGTCCTGGTGTAGCTGAAGTGTCTCCTTATCATGGGGCAGTGTTCTCGTGGCTCTGGAAAGTCACATGGAAGTGAAGCGTAAGCCTGAGGAGACAGAACAATTGAGGTCACCCACTGTTTGTTACCAACCCTGGGTCTCATAGAGGCAGACTCTGTGCTGTGGCACGCACCCTCCTACATCAAGCAGGGGAGGCGTGGTGGCCCTCAGAACTGTCTTCCACATGCTCCAGGGACATGTCTGACAGTGAGGTAGCTATGCTCAGAGTCATGCTCAGTGTGTGAGATTTTGCCCCTCCTACTGCCCTTTCCCTCCTCATTTTCTCTGGAATTCTGTAACTAATCTGGAGCCTAGAAAACATTCTCATCTTCTTTGTGAATGAAGCACAGTACAGAGTACAAGGCTTCAGTGTGCAACTGTCCCACACTCTGGACAGAGGGGAAATGCACACTTCTGGCCTGCATGTGATGGGCACAAGCACCTTGTCTAGCTTTCCTTAATGTATGCAATATCCCTGTGTGAATTCTGCGCTGAATTGCACAGAGCTGTAAAGCTCGTACCTGTGGCCTGCCTGGTGTCACAGGTGTTAAGTTCTTTGTAGATTCTAACTGCCACGACAGTGAACCAGAAGCGTTCAGGTGAGTTCAGGCCCACAGCACAGGTCTTAGCATCACTGTAACATCAAACCTTGCATTCTTTTCTAGAAGATACTAGGCTTCTAAAGATATCCACACACAAAAAAGATATCCACAGTTTAACTGTGTTACTGGAAAAGAGTCCTTTGACTTTGGTTTTAAGGGTTTACTTTTTCCTTCTCATAGTGTGTGAAAGAAAATATATTTCGCAGTGCAAACACTGAAGACCACCTTTAAACATGTCCAGGAATAGCCAGTAAGACAGGACATAATAATTTCCATATTTAAATGGTACACTATTATATATCTTTCATTACTATATAATAGTTTTTGTTTAGATAAAGATATTGATATTGTGTATATTTTAAGGATGATTTAAAAAACCTTGAACATACGTGTGATGTATTCATTTTTATTCTATATTTATTTATTTACTTTTTCTTTCTTTATTTTTTTTTTTTTTTTGTGCTACTAGGGATTGAATTCAGGACCCTGCGCTTACCAGGCAGGTGCTTATTCTACTGAGCTGTCTCTCTGGCCCTGTGCTGTTAAGATACTCAATTTTATCATCCTTTTTGTAATATTGGTGTAATCTTACATTGATGCTATTCTTCTTCCAGTTTGATTATTTTAGTTTCTTTTGGCTGAATCTGTGCAGCTCACTTTTTTAAGCAGTTTCACTTGCCAAGCTTTGGATCATTTCCTTTCGCCCACCTGAGTCACCCTTTCCTAAGTTCCCTTCCCTGGATTCACTCTTCGCTGCCTCCTGCTGAGTAGTTAGCAAGGTTGTTTGCCTGAGGCACACCTGTATTGTTTCTGCTGCCTGCAGGAGGGACTCAAGCTCACACCCACCTGGGCTCACAGCACCTGGGTTGTGAGTATTGTGAACTAACAAACGCTTGGGCTCCCTGGAGCCCTGTTCACCTTTAGGAGTGCAACACTCTACCTCTTATGACTTTTGAGAAGCTGCTTCCTTTTCCTGTTCTGTTGTCCAGAGCACTGTTCTTCTTCCCTTGGGGATCCAGACATTGGCACCTCCTTGCCCAGTGTTCTCAGGCTCCCCAGGGACATGGTCTAGAGTCCCCAGATGCACAGGCACTGTCTACCCTGCACCCCCTGCCTGTTGGCTGCAAATTCTCAGGACATGAAATTCCTGAGATGAGTTTTTTTGAGGTAGAGAGAATCAAGGAATGAATTACCTGCTTTCATTTTCTTACCACCTTCCTTTTCACTTTCTTTTTAAATTATTTATATATATACTCTAACTCTCTATATATGTAGTTATAAGAGATGGAAGCGTCTACATGTTATCTAAAGAGGCGTTGGACTTAGCAGAGCACGTGCAGGACGTTGACTCTAGAGATAGAGCACTCTTCTATCTACTGTTGGGTGCTGAGCTATACAAAAGGAAACAAAATGATGCAAATAAAGTGCTTTGCAAACATTAACAAATCATTTGGGTGTTATAACTGGTAGAATTCCAGGTTATAAAATAGAAATGATGAATATATTTAAAATGTCTGGAACAGAAATGTTTTACAGTTATAGCTGTCTGTCCATCCATCCATCCATCCATCCACCCACCCATCTATCTACCTATTTGTTAATTTTGTTTCTTTTGAGACAGGGTTTCCTGTCTCAAAAGCAGACAGTTCAGCTGCTCTGGAACTCACTCCGCAGCCACTGGGATGGGACTCAAGGAGATGCTCCTGCCTCATCCTCCCACATGCTGGGATTACCGACACAACAGCAGGCAGCTTATTGCAGTTATTTCTTTCTATTTTACGTTTGTCAATGTGAGAGTTAATTAATAGTAACACATTTATTAATAGAAATGATCCAAATTGCTTTACTTTTGTTGTTGCTCTTTGTTTAGGGGAGAAGTTGCACACTATACGCAAGAGAAGGTGAGGGTATATTATAATAGCAGAGTGCTTGCCTAGCAGGCGTGAGGCCCTGTGTTCCATTCCTGACAGCACACACACACACACACACACACACACACACACACACACACACAGTGAGAAGAAAAGGCTATAGAAGAAGCAGTAGCCCAAGGGAAAAGAGAGAGAATAGCATAATTTGCAAGTTTGCTAAACTCAAAGAGTGCTAATTTCCTGTGCTGGAATCCCTAGTGATCAGGGCATATCAATCAAATTAAGCAATTAGATCGAAAATAAAGGGAGAAATCACTGGTGTTACTTCACCTATTTCTGTCTCCTGGCTCACACAGTTTTGAGGGAGCCTCAGCGAGGGTGCCCGTGTTAACTTTTCAGTGGCAAACATGTGGGGACAGCCACACATCTGGGACACACTTGCTATTTATTCTGTGGCTGCTGAGATATGATCTCACGCGCTTCACATCGAGCTCACAAAGCTTCCAAAATGTTCAGTGTAAAATTAGGATTCATGGTGCAGTGGGGCCCGTCTCAGTGAAGAGTCCAGCTCAGGAAACACACGCTCCCTAGTGTTGGACAGCCGCTGGCTTCTGTGAGCTAGCTCGTATGGGGCTCTGTATTTAGCTGTTGGTGATCCTAGCTTTACAAAGGTTTATTACCACAGAGAGAGCCACACTCGTTTCTTGGTTCTCAACAGTGTCATTGCAGATCCCTTTACTTTTGTTTCTTTACAGATGGTTTTATTTTAAAAGGCGGATTTTGGAACCCACGTAACATAAAGCATTTGTAAGAGGGGGAAGGGACGCAAGCCTTCTTTTGTGACAATTATTGTCCTTATTTTTTTATTTATTCATTTTTGGATTAATTTAGTCTGGCTAAAATTACATACATATTCATGTTTGTTAATAAGAACAAAGCTCTAGTCTTGGTTATTTTCCATAAATTTGTCCTCATAAGCAATCTGATAGGCATCTCCTCTAATTATTAGAAAGAAAGTTCACAGCGAATCCGTGAAACCTGGTTTTAAGTCTATAATTCATTAACTTGTTCCTCAAAGGCTAATACCCACCTTTTCCAGGCCACAATAAAGTGACCCTCTTTAGGTTCAGAGTGGGCACCTACTGCAATGAGGCATAGAATGCTTAGCTACTAGTGTAATTCTATCTTGTCGCAAAGCACTCGTTTGGAACAACATTGTGTGTGGTGAAATAAGTTGCCCTGGCTCAACACTTACTTCACTCGGGATGTGAGGGAATATGTGTCTAAATTATTTACATTAACTATACATATACACTGAAGGGTCAGAAACATGATTGTTATTAAACTCACTCATCATACAGGGATTGGTCAGCCCATGGATGTGGAAGATGTGAGTAGTATAAACTGTATTGTTTTGCTTTTCCACCTTCTTTGATTTTGTTACTGGTTTTTCATTCAGGGTCTCCGTATGAGTTCAGGACACCTCGGGTTCGCTTTGTAGCCCAGGCTGCTCTTGGCTTCTCATCGGTCCTCTTTCTCAGCACCCGGACTGCAAGTGAGGCCGCCACACCTGGCTTTAAATGGTTTTTATTTTTTCAAATGTATCTTTAATGCTAACAGAAAAAGTTTTGAAAGCTTGAAAATTACCGAGGCAATCAGCTTCCTTGTACAAGTAGAAGTTGCAGCACAGATCTCTGTAATTTTGTTTAATAGTTTTATAATTAATTATATACTCCTGAAATAATTAGCATATCCATCTAACAGCCAAAGTTAATGCACTTTTTTAACTTTGCCATTAATTTAAGCATGATTGAAAACAAAATGTTAACTGTTGTTTTTCAATATGCAACTGATTCATCGAAGGCAAAGATTAGACGATTTTGTATTTAACATTGTTTTGTTTTGTTCTGTTTAGTTTTTGGTTTTGGTCCCAGGAATTTTTGAGAGTAGCTTGCTCTAAGTTGCCTATGCTGGCCTTGAGCTTGTGATTCTTTTGCTGGGATCCTTGACTTGTATAACCTCACTCATTTTATTTTCAAATATTTTAAAGAACTTTTTATTCCACAGTCCTGAATCCAGCAGAACTTTAGAAAATAGGCTCACGCACCTGGGCAGGGCCCAGCACACCCACAATGTCAGCACTCTTTAGGCCTAGGCAGGAGGATGGCAGATCTGAGCCCAAGTTGGGAACCAGGGAATTCACAGACCATTTCCCAAAGCTGCATTCAGGCCCAGCCAGAGAACGCCACCTGCCGCTCTTCTCTGGGGACCTCAAGGAGGCTTGGGTAGAGCCGCCTCCGCCTGGCCCAGCCTGAGGGGTGGGAGACAGAGGAGGCCAGCACTGAGCCCACGCCTCTGCTCTCCTCACCTGGTGCCTTCTCACCCTGCAGTGAGCCTCTTTTCCTGCCTTTAATTGGCACGAAGTCCCTCACTGGCCCACAGAGTGTTCCTTTCGCTACTTCTAATAAATACCAAGCTTCACTATCAAGAAGGAAAGAAAGAAAGAAAGAAAGAAAGAAAGAAAGAAAGAAAGAAAGAAAGAAAGAAAGAAAGAAAGAAAGAAAGAAAGAGAGAGAGAGAGAGAGAGAGAGAGAGAGAGAGAAAGAAAGGAAGACAAGACAGACAGACAGACAGACAGACAGACAGACAGACAGACAGACAGAAAGAAAGAAAGAAAGAAAGAAAGAAAGAAAGAAAGAAAGAAAGAAGCTGCAAAGATGTGATTGGCTTCATTCTTCACTATACTGGGCGTAAACCCAGGACCCAAGCCTGAGCAGCTGGTGGTCCTCTGCTGAGCTGCATCTCCAACCAGGATTTGCATTTTCAGTGAGAGGAATTATGACTCCAGTTGTAAGTTACCTGTACATGCTCCCATTTCACTGTATGAGAGACAGAATAGTGGCCCTGGCAGAGATTTCCTTAAAAGAAGAAAACAACTTGTGAGCAATAAATACTAGTTCTACTTTTATGCACTTTATTGAATTAGTTTTGAGATTGGTGAAATTTATAGAATTGGTCCTATACTTCTATTTGTACTGCACTATTGAATAGGATGCATGCATATGATTTTTTTTCCAGTTTACACACAATAGTTCACAAGTAACTGTGTGTGTGTGTGTGTGTATATTAGGGAAGGGTCTACAGAGTGTTCAGGGTCTCACTACTAGTTCACACTTGTACTGATCAGCCTGTTTACAGCCTCCAAAGAGCTGGGATTACAGGTGAATGCCACCACGCCCAGTCTCAATCTCTGTCTCAGCACATCCCAGGGACAGGACTGGCCTGGCAGATCATTGAACCCCTGGCCCTTGCACCTGCTTGCAGGTACTTTAATCAGCCAAGCTATTTGGCCCGCCCCACAAGTGTCTATTTTGACAGCATTTGAAATAAATAACATACTGTTTGGGAAGTATTTTTTCCATCAACGATTTAGATTAGGTCTCCTCCTTCCATTTATGTGTTCAGTGAGCCTATTAGGATTTATTTACTTTTTTGGGGGGACTGGCTCAGCCCACCTTGGGGGCAGGGCTGTTGTAACTGTGGTCCCTGCGTGCTTGCATAAGTTTGCCTAAGGTGAGCTTTAGACCACCTATTTCACTGACCTTTATTTACTCTTTTATTCTGTACTTGACTCCTTAGTTTAAGAGCAAATTTTGCTATTAATATTCTGAGTTCATGTATGTCTGTGTAGTTGTTTATCACATAAGCTATAATAACTCACATTTAGAGAGTACTGGATATTGTTTTGCATGATTCCATGTTTAAATAATTTTACATGAATATTTAGATTATAAAAGCAATTTACCAAATGTGGCTTAATATAAGTCTATGTAGTTTAGTCAACATTCTTTATTTTCTCATTTTTAAATTAAATACATATCATCCTTAAGAAAACAAAATTCCAGGGGCTGGGGAGATGACTCAGTGGAATAAGTGCTTACCTGGCAAGCACAAGGGTCTGGGTTCAATCCTTAGTTCCACCAAAAAAAAAAAAAAAAAAAAAAAGCTAAGCAGTGAGTCCTATAAATGATTTCTACACTTCCTAACTTGCCCCTGCCATAACTTATGTAACTTGTTAAGCTTACTTCAATTTTAATTAATTAATTTATTTATTTATTTTGGTGGTACCAGGGATTGAACCCAGGACCTTGTGATTGCCAGAAAAGCACTTATTCTACTGAGCTATTTCCCAGCTGCTAACATCAATTTTAAACAACACACATATCCTGGTAGATGTTTGAATGCTCCCCTGTTAGAATGAACAATGAAAATTATCTTAATGACTCTCCTCTTGCTGGGATAGATTACCAGATCTTCACAACGGTAAGGAGAAAAGTTTTATTCTGTCTCACAGTTTATAGAGCTTTCCATTTTCTCAGCTGGCTCTGATGCAGAGTGGCATGGCAGAGGGGCATCCCAGGGGAGAAACAGTCCACAGCATGGTGGCAGGAAGTGCAGAGATCAAGGGAGGAGGAGGGCGACAAATCCTCCAAGCCCCACCCCAGTGACCTCCTCCTCCTGGGATTGGGCTTCACCACCTACATCACATTTAGCTGTAAGCTCCCAGTGGAAGAGTCCACCCGAGGACATCCCCACCTATGAGCACACATGGCTTTGTGTGGACATCTAGATAGAAACCTGAAAGAAAAATTTCAGATATTTTTATTTTCATCCTTTTTAACAACATATTTTTACTGAGTATTTTGATACCATCAGACCTGGGAACATTTTAACACCTAGAAGTAGTTAGCGTTCACCTGGTGCCAAAACTCCTCTGTCAGGTGTTGCTGTGCACCCGCAATGATCGTGAGGAATTAAAGCGTGCTGTGGAGGGCCAGAGAGGTGAGCTGTCCTCCTCACACAAAACTACTAGCATGGGGCTAGCAGTATTTTTTCCTGGATTTAGTAAAAAAGCAAATAAAATCCATGTAAAAGTGATGTGAAACATTGAACCGAATATGAAAATTTTTAAAAACTCATTTCTGGGAAATTATTTGAAATCTGAAGTAACTTGAGTAATTTGAAAAGTTTTTGTTTCTTAGACAAGTATTGAGGCTTTTGGGGTTTCATTTTCTATTTTGTAATAGGGTGTGCTATGAGTTCAGGCTGCTTTTGAACTTCCAGTTAGCTCAGACTGGTCTTAATCTTAATTTTTTAAAAAGATATTACAGTAAAGACATATGGCCATGAATCCCCGCCAAAATGCTCTTCCTCCCTCTGGTTTCAGTCCCTGATCCATCTCTCTTGCCACTTTCTGGCCCTCATGGAAGCCCTCGCTCCTGGATGTCCTTATGAGTTGTGCTCAAAGAGAAGCGGAAGGCTGGCGCCAAGCGCCTTCCACCGGAACGATGGGCTCGTCAAATCGCAGCCCTGCGTCCTCCTCCACCCTTGCTCCCAGATCCAGCACCCCGCAACCTTCGTCCCTTCCCCACAGCGAAGATGACCACAGCACGGGAACCTCCTGAGTGGACTCAGCCCGTCGGGCAGCCCTCACCACGCAACCAAAGATGCTCATGACAAGACAGGGAAATAAGCGCACTTGGAGCGGGGCACAGGGGCGTCAATGGCTGTGTGTCTTTTACTGTAATTTTTAAAAATAAGTATTCACTGTACCTTAACATTTCACCTGTATAATTAAATGTTAGACAGATAGGGCAGCAAGGCTCAATAAAGGAAGGGCTACGCTCCTGCCCTCACCTGCGGCACATAATCTGCGACCTGTGCCAGCCTCTGTGGATGTGACTACCTGCAGGATTTAATCGAGATGTGTGATTATCTGAAACTTCTTGTGAAATCTGAGTATTGTGCCTCTCCAGTCCACCTTGGTAGGAGGGTTACGATGACTTCCAAAACTGCTCCTGGGCCATGGTGTTGGCCATGTAGCAGACTGGCCAGGGCTGTCCTGGGCTCAGGTGCCTGTTCTCTCCCCCTGGCCAGTGGGGATGCAGGCTTCAACCCAGGTATGTGACCTTCTTTTTTTCCTGTGTCAAAGTCCTTCTCTTCCAAAAAGTGCCCAAAGTTGGGGGTGGAGAGAGTAAAGTTCAGCAGTGTGTAATCTTAGTGACAGTGGAAATGATCCAGTTGCACGTCAGGAACTGGCTCCAACACATTCCAGTGGGCAGAAATGTGTTTCTGCAAATGTTGGAAACACCGAGTAAACAAAACAAATGAATTCAGAGAGAAATTTGGCTCTCCTCACTGTCAGTTCCAGAGTGGCCCAGGTTCAGTGATTAAGAGGGATAATTCAGACTATAATATGTCAGCATTCTGAAAGGACAGGTCTTAGCTTAGGGTGTCAATTTAATTTATACTCTTGTGTGAAATTATATCCAATAAAAGCCATTATATTGCATAAATTAGTGTTATACCTAAAGCCCTACTAAATAGAAGCTTAATACTTGAATTTCAAGGTTTAGGCTATAGAACCCTTTAATATTAATATATACTTTATGCTAATATAGTGAGGGTGTAAGTAAAATAAAAGGTAATGTCTGAACAGCTACCAACATACATTATAGGGTCAGTATACGTAGTTGTCCAAGGTGGCATCTATTCTGCAACTCTTGAATGACTGGTTCCTCCTAATAATTATGATGAAAAGTTACAACATGGAAGTCAAAGGGCCACATTATTAGGTGAAAAATTTCATGAACAAATTAAATATTGATGTTGATCCTGGCACCACCTGCTGTGCTGCTCAGCCCCCAGGTGCACTGAGCTGGCCACCAAGACCCAGTATGGTGGCACATGCCTGTAATCCCAGTGCTGCAGAGGCCGAGACAGGAGGATCGCTGGGAGTCCAAGCTGCGTAGTGAGACCCTGCACCAAATACATTTAAAAGAATTAAATGCTGATGCGTTTAAGAGATAAGATTGAAAAGTATGGTGTGCATTTAACGCAGTGGCAGTATCGTAGCCAATGAGGTTTATCCGAGGCGCGATTATTGCTAATTGAAAAACTTGTAATTTATTATAACAAGACACAGTGACATTACTGCCGCTCAAAATCCTCCCTCTTGCTGCGCAGACACTTGCTCCCTATATCTCACCTCTTTCTGAAGCAGCTCTGGAAGTCCCTTTTCCTGAACGTCTTTAAATGTGCTGTCCTGGCTGCATCAATATCTGGAAATGACTCAAAGTGTTTGCCTTTCGCTATCATTTTGGCTTTGGGGAAGAGCCGGAAGTGGTATGGTGCCCAGCCTGGTGACATTTTAAGGAACTTCTGTGCATTTGGAAGGCATTAGGCAGTGCATTCGCTGTCGCGCTGGTCTCGTCCTATAAAGTCTCAAGAAAGAGGACTCCAGAACTGCTTCAGAGAGTGGCAGGAGTGGTGGGATGAGTGCCTTCTGAAGAGCAGGTATTTTGAGGGAGTTTAATACAAAGTGTCTTTTACTGGAATAAAGTTTGTTTGCTTGCTTGGTTGCTTTTGTGTCTGCGATAGGGTCTTTCAGGGTAGCCCAGGCTGGCCTCCGACTCACAGGGATGCTCCAGCCTTAGCAGCTGCAGTGCTGAGGTTGCAGGTGTTCCCCGCCTCACGTGGTTGTAGTAAAGCGTAAACTTCAAACATTTGCCATCCGGTCTGATTGCCTGTTGTGTAGAAGATGCCACTTCTTTTGGAGAGGCTCTGTGTCGTAACAGCGTGCTTATACTCACATGGCCTGTCTCACCCTCATGGGGCAGTGTCTGAATGGCGTGGAGTAGAGGCAGGGCATTTTCACAGGACAAAGGCTTTCTGTCCTGTAATCTGTACTTCTCATTTATTCATTTTTTCGTTATTTCATCTTACTTTTTTTAGATGTGGTGGTCTAAAAAAACGTAGTTCCAGCTGGTCTTGAACTCATTATGTAAGCCCCCATCCCCAAGCTCCTCCTGCCTCAGCCTCCGTAGTGGGGCATCACTGCCATGCCTAGTTTACCTTTTACTTTTCAAAAATACTTCATCCATTGCATACATTTGCTTTATGTAAGAAGTCTCATAGTTGTTGGAATTTTAACTCCAAATATCAATATTATATAAACTCCTGTGACATGGCTTCTCTGTGGAAGATAATACTGTACAAATAAAAATTCTCAGGTTTAGTTGCTCAGATCAAATACTTAGGAAAATAAAGAGACCAAAGAATGTGTCAAGCTAGTGCCTTGTGTGTGTATGTGTCTGTGCATATATATCTGTGTGTCTGTGCATGTGTATTTGTATGTGTGTCTGTGTATGTTGGTGTATGTATCTGTGTGTGTATGTGTGTATACAGCCCTGGGCCCCTTATCTGGAGATTCACATTCTGCAACTACCAGCACTAAACATGGTCTGAAAATACTAAGTGAAAAACAACAGAACTGATTGAGTTCGCCTTGTGCTCTACCCTGAGGGGCCTGCTGAAGCCTGGGCCGCCCCCACCTTCCTGCCGGGTTATTCATCCTGGCTCAGCTGTGTCACCCTCGCATCTGGGATCTCTAAGTTCCTGTCACTCATCACATTG
>PVKA01033901.1:0-23950 GCA_004027165.1 Ctenomys sociabilis | reverse complement strand
AAAAAAAAAAAAAAAAAAAAAAAAAAAAAAAAAAAAAAAAAAAAAAAAAAAAAAGACCAGTGTACTAATAGTTTCCCTTAAGTTTGCTGAAAAGAAAAGTGTATGCTAGTGTCACCTGGAGAACTTTTTTTTTTGTAGCCAGCTCAGCCAGCCCTGAGGGTGGGGACGCATGTGCTGCTGGGGATCGCACTGCAGGCCCTGCTCTTACCTAAGCTAGCCTAAGCAGGCACTCTAGTCTGCTGAGCTACCTCACTGGCCCCTGGAGAATTTTATGCCCATATCTTGTACTAGAAGCGACTACTCTAAAGATAACAATACTCAATGTATTACTGCTATTCTGTTTCACTTATGAAGCAACATTTTACTTTTTCTTCACAAAGCAAAAAAAAACAAAAACAAAAAAAAAACCCTCCTCAATATTAAAAGACCCTGGGGCCAATCTGGTCCCCTCCTGAGCCCTTGCCCTGCTGGGATCCCCACTTTAAGGGCATGGGACTTGTCTACGCACACCCTCTGTCCTGTCCGAAGCTCCTATCCTCTCTTTCTCTCTCTCTCTCTCTCTCTCTCTCTCTCTCTCTCTCTCTCTCCCTCTCTCTCTCTCTCTCTTTTTGGCGGAACTGGGGATTGAACTCAGGCCCTTGCACTTGCCAGGAAAGTGCCTATTCCACTGAGCCATCTCCCCAGCCCTACCTTCTCACTGTTCCAATTGACCTAATGCAGGGGGTACTTTGCCACTGTTGGGCACAGACTAGCCAGGAGTGTCTGGTGGTGCACACCTGTAATCCCAGCACTCCAGAAGGCTGAGGCAGGAGGAGTACAAACTCCAGCCCAGCCTGTACAGCTCAATGACTTGGCAAGGTGCTGTTTCTGAACAAAGGAGAGGTGGACCTAGAGACAAAGTTCACCATAAAGTTCCTGAATTTAACAGAGAGTGAGCAAGAGCAAAACATGTGGCGCAGCACAGAGGGATTCTCTGGCAGCAGGTGGGCAGGGCAAGAGGAACAGACACAGGGCCAAGGGACACTCACTGGCACAAGCGCCCGCCTGCTGAGTGAGAGGTCCTGAGTTCAATCTCTGCCACCAAAAAAGTAAAAAAAAAAAACCACAAAAGGAATGGCATGTGCCAAATGCCCCTAGGGCTCGGGGATGCAGCTCCCTGAATCCTGAGCTCTCAGAGGAGGAAGGGGTGTGGAGAGGGGAATCTGTGGGGCAAGCAGGGCAGATTCGGTCTGACCACCGGGTCACAGGACAGCACTGCACCACCCCACAGGGGCTTCAGACACCCGGCCTTGGACCCAGCCCTCTGGGCTCCACACAAACCAAGGAAGAAGGCAGCTGTCCCTGGGATCAGCACAGGCACCAGAAGCTCTGCCCCATGTGGTGCCCGTGTGGCCACAGGGTGGCAGCAGGTGTGTGCCCAGCTTATAGATGGCTCAGAACCAGGCCAAAGCAGCAGGGCTCTACCGCACTACCTGGGCCTGTGCCCTGCTCCTAACACCACAGGGGACCCACCTACCACTCCCAGGCTTGTCATCACTGGAGCCACAAAGGAGCCGCGCACACCCAACTCACAAGCCACACCTGCTGCCTGTCCCGGGCGGCCAGGCCTCTGCGAGTTCCTATGCACGAGGTGGCCCAGCTGGGGAGAAACAGGCTGAGGCCCAGCACCCTCACCCCAGGAGCCAGTCATGAGCCTCCACGCCCCGGTAAGGCTGCCCCAGCCCGCACCCACTCAGTAGCCAAGGCCTTGCCCTACGCCACGGGCCCTCCTGGGCACTCAAGAGAGGGTCCTGCCCCAAGACCCCACAGAGGGAATGTGGGGAGGGGCTGCTCCATCTCCAGAGTCCACACAGGGCCAGGTGCCAGCTCAGACCTTCCTTGTCATAGTTTATATCTAGAGGACCCCGAAGCCTCGCATGCTCGCTGGCAAAGCTCTGAGGGGTAACGAGCCTGGGCTGGGGCATGCATCAGTGGCTTGGTATGCTGGCACGTTTATAGTCGGATGTGGCGCTGGGAGGTGGAGCACTGGGCCATGGCCTTGGGGCTCAGCTCCCTTCTCCCTTGATCCCTCACTGCTTCCTGCAACCCTGCAATGGTCTGCTTCCCCTTTGCTAGGCCACCTGCGTTAGAGCCACCAAGTACAGACTGGAATCTCCTCACACTGAGCCAAATAACCACCTCCTCATGGCAATGATAAAGACACCTGTTGGCCAAGCCACACTTGCGAATCTGCAGGATGAGCCCACTCAGTCTACGGGCTTGGCACACTATGGCCTCCTGTGACGGGTCAGGAGCAGGTGGTCCCACCGGCCCAGCACAGTGTCTGGCCGTCCCTCATGCCCACTTACCAGATGTCCCAGGAGCTGAACACATTTTCCTGAAACAAGCAGGCATCAAGGAGCGAAGCGTGTGTTCTAAAAACAGTGCTCGTAGAGCTCAGAGCAGGCTCTGCCGGCCATGCCATTCCTGCCCTTATCAAGCTCCCTGAAAACCCCCTGCTCACCTCCCCTGCAGGGCCCAATCCTGCCCCTGAGGGAGATGAAGAGGAGAGCATAGGCCAGGCCACCACAGCTCCCCACAGAGCCCCAGGCAGTCCCTGTGGTCCAAAAGACTGTCATTGACAGACACGCCTATCCCAAGCCCAGAGCCCAGGGTGCCCCCTGCACCAACAGCCATCACAGCCCTCCCGTGGGGGTCACGCCTGGCTCGAGGGGCCCTGCTTCCTGGGTGTCGGCACAGGAGCACAGATTCCGAACCTTGCTTCATCCCAGTCTCAAGTGACATTTGAGAAACACTTGTGGGACAAACCAAAACTTTGCTCGGGACACCAGCTGGAGGACCACAGAGATGAACTGGAGAGCCAAGGACAGTGACTGGGGCCCAGGTAGAATCTGATCAGGCCCAGCCCACACCCCCTAACCCAGGCCGCCTCCACACTGCAGCCACTATGGACCCCACAAGGGGCACGTCACTGGTCACCAGTCCTTCCCTCTGGCCTGAGCATGAGTATGCTTTGCTTCCAGTCAGGACACCCGTGGCTGAAGCCTGCCTTTGTCTCCACTGACCATCAGCCACAGATGGTGATATGTACATCGCCATCTAAGTGTCTCCCAGCAGTGAGAGGGGTGGAACAGAAGGGCCTCTGAAGTCCAGCCCTGGAGCACACAGCTGCCTCAGGCTGCTAGGCACAGCACTGAGCCCCAGAACAGTGCACTACCAGCACACACCTCTTCCTGTCACGCCCAGCTGGACACTCTAGGCCAGCAGCCAACAGCTTTTCCTGTGAGAAGCAAGGGTCGGCACCTCAGGCTGCCCCTCAATATGTCTCAAACGTGCCTGCCCTCATACCACGCTCCAACCGATTTCTGGCTCGCCCCTCCCACAGCGCTGGCAGCCAGGCCTCACCCATGCTGAGCAAGCACCTGCCAAGCCTGCTGGCCCTGTCAGCATCACGAGCCCTTTCAGTGCACAGTGAAGAGGCCACTGTGGCATCTGCTGCATATGTGTCCCTCTCGGGTCTGTCCAGCTAATGCAGCAACAAACATGCGGAAAGCCGAGCACAGGGACCACCGAGCCCAGATGCCTCAATGCCAGGGTATGAGCAGGAGAGCTGTGGCCACATGTCACCCACCCTGCCCCATGCCATAGCTTCCTCGGGGTGGCCAGTGGGGGTGGAGGGACTCGGCTTGTCCTTCGTAGGATCGTGGGATGCAGCCCGGAAGGCCAAGGGCATGCAACACACCAGGGCCTGCTGTCTGGGAAGGAGACGTCCTGCTGAGAGCTGCCCCACAGTGACTGCGAAGTGTCTCCTGCTTTCTTGCTTTGTGGGGAAGCCCAGGCCCGCTAAGAAGCTGCTTGGCCCTCCAGAGGTGCTGTTTATGAGGAGCACAGAAAGGGAAAACGAGCCCTTGGGCCCATCCTACCCCCTGACTGGCCAGTGGGAGGAGAGACCACCTGCAGCCAGCCAGGTACCCAACAGGAAGGGCAGTGACAGGCAGCTGCCCTATAGCTCCTTCACACCACCCAGCCCCAGGCCAAGGGCAGACCCATACCTGCGCAGTGGAGAGCACAGTGCGTACCTCAACAGGCACAAACACCGGGCCTGCAGGAGGGCCAGCTCCGCAGCCATTTGAGGCACATCTGCCCATGGGACCCTGGAGCACCTGGCAGGCCAGGGCAGGAGTGGTCCAAGGCCACACTCATCTTTTAGATTTTACTTTCTTACCATTTTTCTTTTGCAGTCCCATGGATGTGACCCACAGCCTCAGGCATGCCAGGCAAGGCTCACCCCTGAGGCTTACCCCACCCGCAAGCTACCTGTGATGCCAGACAAGAGCTAAACTCACAGCAGCTCCTGCCTCTGTAGGAGTCCCAGCCCTTGCTTCCTTGCAGTGCTCAGAGGTCAGCGTTGTCAGGCTGCAATTCAGGGCCCAGCCCTGCTCCTCCCTTGGTCCTGGGACCACAAAGGCTCCTGACTAGCACTCTCATGGGAGCCAGGTCCCACCTGCTAGCTTCTGTGATGGTGGCTGTCACTTGCTGTCACACACTGTGGGAGGGCCAGGGAGATGGCTCAGTGGAATAAGCACTTCCCTGGCAAGTGCAAGGGCCTGAGTTCAATCCCTGGTTCCACCAAAGGAAAAAAAAAACAGAATGTTAGAGAGACACACTGTGGGGCTGCCCTGGGTTCACTCTGTCCCTCGCCCTCTCCTGGGCCCAGGCAACTCTTCTGAAGCTGCTGGGTGTCCCTGTGGCCAGAGGGCCAGGGTCTCTACCACCTGTGACCTGGAAACTCCTAAGCTGGTCCTCAGCCAATGAGGCATCAGAGGCTCTGCAGACCCAACACTTGCTCTAAGTCACGCAGTGGGATATTCCAGACACGCTGGGACTATGTCACTCCCAAGGGAGACCCAAGCAGCCTGGTGTGTGCAAGCCCTGGGTGCCATCCCTCAAGGACAAGCCAGACCATGTAGATGACCAGTGCAGTGGGAACTACCTCACCTCCACGGGCCTTAGGAGACCCTGGCAATGGTAGCTAGGCAGTGACCCCTAGTGACATCCGTAAACTCTCTCAGGGATGCTCCTCCATCCAGCCTAGGCCTCAGAGCACCTTAGTCCAGAAAGTTCCACTGGGCTGGTCACCACCATGGGAAACCTGGCCCCTGGCTACCCAAACACAGGATCGGATCCAAGAACCAGGGCAGGGGATCCAGCCCACAGGCTGGCCGTGGCTGCTGGGATTCACTACATACAGCACACGGGACCTGTGGAGGCGCCCTCGGGAACCGCACTCCGGGACCAAGGCAGCCCCTCACAACGTTTTCAGGCCAGCATCCCCACACCCATTAATACACAATTTCCACCTCAGCTCTACCCAGAGCTCAGGAGCAGTGCCTCCTAGGGCCACAGTATGCAGAGTTAGCTATAAAGGAAAGCCTGGAGCTGGGCCCAGCACTTAGAAGGCCAAGGTAGGAGGGTGTCAAGTAGAGAACAGCCTGGGCAACTTGGCAAGACCCTGTTATATATTAATAAAAGGGGTTGGGGGGCAACAAAGACAGGTCAGCAGTCTACTGTTCAGGCAAGCACAGGGGCAAGGACCACCTGGTTGATCCTCAGCACCACATGCTGTACCAGCCTCACCCCAATAGGGCTGAGCAGGCCACAAAGGGGGGGGGGTAGGGATATAGTTCAGTGCAAAGGCTCTGGGTTCCAGTCCTAGTATTTAAAAAACAAGAAAGTTAATGAGAGGCCAGGTGTGGTTTGCACACACCTATAAGTTTGTAATCCCAGCACTTGGGAGGTTGGAGGCAGGAGGCAGGAGGCTCATTGGGAGTTTGAGGCCAGCCTGGCCAGTCTAAGCTGCATAGCCAGAGCCTGTCTCAAAAAGGCAATAAATAGGAAGCTGGGGAGATGGCTCAGTAGAATAAGTGCCTGTCTGGCAAGTGCAAGAGTCTGAGTTTAATCCCCAGTTACACACAAAAAAGGCAACAAATAAATGTTAATGACAAGAAAGCTATATGTGAGTTCAAGGCCAGCCTCGGCCTGGGCAAGACTGTGTTGCAAAAAAAAAAGCCATGCCACAGGGGCTGGAGAGATGGTTCAGTAGAATAAGTGCTTCACTGGCAAGCATATAAGTTTGCCTGAGTTCAATCCCCAGTTCCACCAAAAAAAAAAAGCTGTGCCAGCCCTGCCCCAGCACAAGTTGAGACTGGGCATGGTGGCACACACCTGTAATCCCAGCTCTTGGGAGGCTCACTAAGAGTCTGATCTAGAGCCGGGCATGGTGGTGCAGGCCTGTAATCCCAGCACTTGGGAGGCTGAGGCAGGAGGATTGTTGTGAGTTCGCGACCAGCCCGAGCTACAAAGTGAGCTTAAGGCCAGCCTGAACTGCATAGTGAGACCCTGTCTCAAAAAGACAAAAAAAAAGTCTGATCTAGTAGTGAGACCCTGAAGACTCTATAGACCTTTCCTAAAATACAAAAGAAAGACAGACAGACAGACAGACAGACAGCTTATCTAGCACAGGAGGGAGAAAGGAGACAGGGTCACATGAATACCTCATTATGTCATTGTGCCGGGCAGGGCAATGACAGAGGAGGAGACACTGTCAGCCTCTGCCTGGAGGCAGGATCAGAGCTACTACTGTCAGGCATTCAGCAGGTTTCCCACACTCAGCTATTCTGTGCATGCCATGGAAAGAAAAGAGAAACTGCTCGTGTGTGTGTGTGTGTGTGTGTGTGTGTGTGTGTGTGTGTGTGTGTGTGACAGAGAGAGAGAGAGAGAGACAGCGTGCACACGTGCATGTTTTAACAGAACTTCAGTTGCTTCTGCAAACATCACCTAGACCCCAGGGTTGTCCCTCCCAAATGCTTGTGTGAAGTCACAAAGGTGTCCCTGAGACTGGGAGGATATAATTAGCAGCAGGCCACATCCTGTGGAGACAGGTCCCTGCAACCTGCTTTACCATCAGGGACACCTTGAGACAACTTACGTGAACATGAGCTTAAACAGGTGACAATATCAGCCCACTTGCACAGCTCTCTGTCAAGCACTGCACCTACAGGCCAGAGGTCACTGGGGGCATGGTTCCAAATGTCCCTTAGAGTTACGCAGCCAATGGAAATGAGATCACACAAATCTCAGCTATCAAGGAGAAAACTCAACAATGCAGGTCAGAAAGGCAGAATCAAAGGAGCAAGACCCCAACACAGGCAAGCACAGTGTTAAACATAAGTCCGTGTCCACCAGCCACACTGGCAGGGCCACTGTCCTGACCCAGCCCAAAACCCTGGCCCTGCTGCGTGTCTGGCTGTGTGCAGGCTTGTTTTTCAAGTTGGCCAGTCCTCCCTGCAGGCCTCCCAGTGGCAGCAATGTCACAACCCTGGTGTGATGTCAAAACTGCTTGGAGGGTGATGAACTCTGGCCTCCGATGAGTCAATAAGGGGTGGCTCTCCTCAAGCTGCTGTTTACACACAATGACTGTGGCCACAGCAGCAGCAGCGGCAGCGGCCAGATGCACGGTCAAGGGTCATGGTGCCCAGAGGCTGGGCCGAGCTTAGACTCGCCTTGCCCACCTCCTGCAGAGACCCCAGCCTCTGGCCTGGCACTGTCTGTGTGTTCCCAGCACCCTGGAAGGGCTTCACCAGGAAACATGTAGGCGGAGGAGAGGCACAGGCTGCCACAGGCTGGCCTGATGCCCTGCTGCTCAATGCCCAGCGCAGATGCTGCGCAGGGACTCAGCATGCCAGCCAACACCCATGCCCACTGGCCGAAGGGGACAGAGGATGTGACTCGTCACCCATCTCCTCCTGATATGGCACCGAACAACCAGTGACTGGAGGAATCTGTGCAGCTGCCCATGTCACAATGTTGGGGCCGCCTGGGTGAGAATGTGGCTGCCAGCGCAACTTCCTCAGACCTGTGCCCCCCACACAACTGCTCCCACCGAACCCAAGGTCGGGCACTGCACAGGCAGCTGGGACAGTGTGGTGGCACTGCCTCAGACACTCATCTATCTCCTTCGGAGAGCTGGACAGAAGCCAGCCTTTCAAGCCCACAGTGTCAGGGACCACGCACCTGGGGAGGGGCTCACAGAAAAGGACCCTGGGGCCATGGTCCAAGCAGACACCCCACCACAGAAGGGGTTAGGGAGGGTGAGGGGAGCCCACCTCAGAGCGGAGCCCTGGTGGAACTCTGGGTAAGTGAGGCGCTTGGCCACCTCTGCCGGGTTGCTGTCCATGCAGCCATCCAGAGAGCAGCAGGTGGCCAAAGCCGCAGGGCACTTGGCACCCCTCGTACCAGGACTATGCCCTGCAGTCCCATCCCCTTTACTGGACCACCCCCTTGACCTACATCACCCAGCCCGTGCATGGAGGCCATAGGCGTCACCTCCCAGCAGCACCCATGGGACACTCATCCCTCCATCTCACCATTTCCTCTCTAGTACTGACCCTCGAACCCCACCCAAGCCACAAGAGAAAATAGTCCGGGTTGTGGGGCTAGGGGCCTGGCTGGGTCACTTCCCTAGGTGGTCAGGAGGTACTTCTCTAAGCAGGCAAGTGACACTGTCCCAGGAAGATACCCAACACACCTCCCCTCATACTGTCCCAGCCCAAAGTGGTGCCAGGAGGCACATACTGCCCCACCCCCACCTGGCCACCACCAGCCCACATTCTAGGGCAGCCCCTTCCTGGAGAGAGGCCACGGGAGCTCCCAGGAGCCACAGAGGAACAGCCACAGCAGGGTGAGCACCTTTTTCAACACCTGTGCTCACCTGAACTCATAAAGCATCTTGCAATTAAAATGCTCCAATACGCCAGCACCGTGTTGTGCGTCAATAAAGCCAGCACTGTGGAAAGCTGAGGCAGGAGGATGGCATACTTAAGTCTGACCCAGGCAACACAGCAAGGCGGTCTCAAACTTTTTCAAAATGGCTGGGGATGTGGCACAGTAATAGAAGAGCTCCTGGGTTCAGTCTCCAGTACCACCAATAGATGAATACCCCATCCACAGTGCTAGAGAATAGAAAACTGGCTGGTGGTCGGCAGACCTGGGCACATGAGGTTTTGCTAAGAACCAACACACTTCTCTGGCTGCTCCAAGTGGTCTCACTGCCCACCACACAAAGCCAGGGTTACACTAAGGTTCATCCTTCCACTGGTCTCAGCTCCATTGACAGCACTGCTCACTGGGCAAGGCTAGGAGCCATTAAATGCCATGCCACTTCAGGCCCCAGTCAGACAGCCTTTGAAAAATGCACAAGTGTGGATGGCCCAATAATATAAGCCAGATGGCCAGGCTGCCCTGGCGGCTTGAGTGTTTCCTTTGAGGGAGCCCCTCCTGGCTGGGCAATATGCTGCCATCCACAGCTGGGCTGCAGAAGGGACAAGCTCACGGATCTACTGCTACCTTCCCCCTTACAGGAGGAAGAGCCAGCTTAGCAAGGGGATGTAACCCACACCCGAAATTAAAAATAGCAGCATGATGGCAGGAGGTGGCCCATAGGCAGGCTTTCTGGACTGGGGGACAGAAGCCTCTGGAGAGGAGGGCAGGGCTCCACATCCCAGCAAAAAAGCCCAGCGAGTGGCCAGGTACCACGCTCACCTTATTTACGTCACAGGCACGCTCACTTGGCCTATTTCTGGGAAGGCCACCTTCCATCAGGATAAGTCAGAATCCCCCAGGGGAAACAACTCCAAGCTGGACTTCCACCAGGAAGAGTGCTTGGGTTGGTCACTGGGCAGCCACAACCCCCCCCCATGTCATCATCACCTGCTCCTCCTCACCTGCAGGGGCGCCTTAGCCTTATCGTGGGGAATCCAACAAGGTGAGAACTAGCTCTTCCGGAAAAAAAAAAAAAAAAAAAAATGAAATCCCCTTTCCACAAAGAGGAAAACTGAGACAGCAGGAGAGAAAGGAAACTGCCCAAAGAAGAGGGAAGCCGGGCAGGAGAGGTGGGCTCCAGCGAGGGCAGGGGCACACAAATCAAGAGAAATTCCCAGCTGAGCTCATGGTGCCGAACAAGTCCAGGGCAGGAAGAAAGCCACATTCCTTCCGAGTTACTCTGCTCACCCACCCGTGGCCCCCCCACGGACAGCGCGCGCGCACACAGGGTCAGTCTGAGCAACCTTCCGATCACAGCGCCCCACTTTCCAGGAAAGGAGGCATAGCACTCCCAAACCACTTCCCCTCAGGTCCTGACCGCGGGGATCGGCAACTTCTGTCCCCGGCCCAGGCGGCCAGTACCATGCCACTAACAGAAATGGGAAGACGCGGGTTTCTGATCACAGCGCCAGATGTACCCGAAAGTTAGGCCCGAAAAGGGGTTCAAGCGGTCTCCCCACCCTTCTCCCCAACCAGGTGGGCAGAACTGAAAGGTCTCAGAGTTCCACAGATGGGCCCAAAGCTGCCCGTGGAGTCTGAGAGTCCGCAAGCAGGTGTGGGGGCCAGAGCCACGGAAGTACGATGACTGCGAAAAGCACCTGGTTAGTGACCAGGTGCCTTGGGAAATGTCGCAGTCTACCCCCCTCAAACACTCCGTCTCGTCAGTGATGTTCAGGAGAACAGGGTCACCTGGGGTGGGGACAGCTGTCAGTTTCTGCCCAATTCCACCCCTCCTGAGAATCAACAGTGGGGCCCAAACCAAGGGGTCTCCTGGAAGTCTTACACACGCAGTGCAGACGCAGACTTCCGGACCCACAGGTACCCCAACAGCAGTGTCCCCACCCAGCGAGGACCTTAAAGCAGCTTCCCAGAATACAGACACTGTCACCCCACCTTTCCGTTCAGGTGCTCCCGCCCGACACCGGCCCAGCAGGGCGCTGTCCCCACCCTGCCAGGTGCGCACTGACCCTGCCTTGATACCGGGCCAGACAGCACGGGCCCGGCACCCCCGGTGCCACTTCGGACCCCCAGGCCTGCGGTCGCCTCCCGCCTGTGTCGCTCCAGTTTCGTGAGGGGTGAGGAAGCCGAGCTCGGGAACTGAGTCCACACCGCGCCAGCGACCCCCGACCTCCGAACGACCCCCGGACCCGCGCTCCCCGGGCAGGCGCAAGAGCTCGGCCAGCGTCCCCCACCACGGCGCCCGCTGCACTGGACCCCGCGCCGCTCACCTGGCCAGCGCGGTAGCTCTCGAAGGCCTTCAGGGCACTGTCTGTGAGCTTCACGTGGAACACGGACACCTTGCTGCCGTCGCTCACCCGCCCGCACGACAACCCGTAGCTCCGAGCCTCCTTCAGCGCCGCCATCTTGCGACCATCGCTCCCCCGCCCCCCTTCCCGGCTCCAACGCCGAGGCGCTGGACAGGCCCCGCCCCACCGCCTGCCGACGTGCTTCATTATTCATGAACTGCGGTTGGCCACGCCCCCGTCCTCACGGAACCAACGGGCACTGCCGCACTGCCCGCCGACGTGCTATATTATTCATGACACATAAATGACCACGCCCCAAGCACCCGAAGAACCCCCCAAATCTCCGCCCCTAACTACTGAATATTAATAACTCGCTTACGACCCCACCTCTCCAGCCCCTAGAGGAGGACACTTCCGCGCTATAACCCCGCCTCCCCACGCGCACCCCTCCAGGCCCCACCTCTATGTATTACTCATAAAACCGACTGGACACCGCGTCGAAGCCCCGCCTTACAGGTTGCTGACGTATGCATTATTTATAAGATCTCGGAGGTCTTCCGTCTTAGGCTTCCGCGGGCGCCGCGAAGAGGGCGTGTGGGAGGCAGGACCCGAGGCTGGCCTGACGGCTGGGCGTGGCTACGTGGAGGAGGCGCGCATTGGACGCGGGTTTGGACCGCTGCGGCTTCCCTTAAGGTGGGCGGCTGGGATTCCCGGCCGTGGGGCTGCGGAAAATTTGGGAAGACGAGGAGGAGGAGGAGGAGGAGGAGGAGGAGGAGAAGGAGGAGGAGGAAGAGGAGAGGGGGAAAGGGGGAGGGGAGAGGAGGAGGAGGATATCTGGGAAACTTCTTAGGACGAGACTTCCAGGAGGCTGAAATCCAACTCCTCACAATGTAAGCCATGATGGGGTCCAGCACCATTTCCAAAAAACAACTTAGGTGGTTTTTTCTCTTTTTCTTTTTTGTATTTTAGGGAAGGAGCTATAGATTGTTCAGGGTCTCACTACTTGATCAGACACTTAGTGATCCCCTGCTGACAGCCTCCCAAGAGCTGGGATTACAGGAGTGCGTCACCACCACCAGTCTCAATTGCCATCACAGCACGCCCCAGGGGTGGGGTCGGCGCGACAGGCCCTGGATCAAACCCCAGGCCCTTGCGCCTGCTTGCAGGCACTTTAATCCATCTTTTTTTTTTTTTTTTTTTTTTTGGTTCTGGGAATCACTCACGACCCCCATTCCCGCACCCCGCTTACCAAGCAGGCAATGTGGTGTCAATCCCTGGCCCAACTTCTTTTGCTTTGTTTTGGGGTTTTGTTTGCTTGCTAACCCAGCACTTGGGCTACACAACCAACCCTTTTTATTTTTTTTTTTTTTGAGACAGGACCTTTCTAAGTAGTGCAGGCTGGCCTTGAATACTGCCGGGACTCCTGCCACAGCCTCCATGGTGCTAGGGTTATAGGTGTGCAGCCCCACACCTGGTTTACCTTCATTTTGAGATAAGGATCTCCTCAGTCACCTGAGCAGCCAGGCTGGGCTCAGGCTTGGCATTCTCCTGCCTCAGACTCTAGTTCTGGGATTACACAGGCGTGCACCACCACGGGGTGTTTTGTTTTGTATGGGAACTGAACTTGGGACTTTGTACTTAGGAAGCAGGCACAGTGCCACTGAGCTCTATCCCTGGCCCTGCCACACCTGCTGGGTACATCTTCCCCGACACTGCAGTTCGGTGTCCTTTACCACTTTGCAGTGTTGTCATCACCACGCCCCTTGCAGGTACTCCCATTCCCTCTTTGCCCCTGGCAGCTGCTAATCTGCTTTCTGTCTTTGGATTCACCTTTGCTTTTTGTTTTCAAGGTTCATTATCCCAATACAAGTATCAGTGTCGTTTTGTGGGGTTTTCCTCCCTTTTGGTTTTTTTTGAGCTAGGTCTCCTTATATAGTCCAGCAACAATCCTCTTGCCTCAGCCTCCAACCCCTTGCTGTGCTTACAGGTGTGCCCACCACACCAGCTTCTCCCTTTAGGACTGAATAATACGCCGGTGTATGGGCCTGTCACATTTGATTTGCCCATCAGCCCATTAAGAGACCCTGGAGTTGCCTGAGCTCTCACTGCTGTGAAGAGTGGTGCCTGGAAACATTCATGCTCGTGGTATTTTGTTTTTGTTTTCAGGGCTGTTGATGGACGCTGGTGCTAAACTTCATCTGGGCTACAGACAGCCCCAGCCCAACAGGAACAGATTCTTTTTCTGTTTGGGTTCTAACCCAGGAAGGAACTGCTGGGTCACAGACTGGGCTGGCCCTGCTGGGGAGGTGTGGACTGCACCCTGTGGGCCAGCTTCACCCATGAGTCCATGGGAAGCCAGAGCTAGGGTCAGCCCCAACCTCCCTGCACCAATAAGCAGTAACCTTCCAGACCCCTGCTGCCTCAACCGCTGGACACCTGGGTCCTGTTCCCTGTCATAATATAAGCCTGGGCAGCAGTCCTGGGGCCCCAGCATCTTCCTGGGGCAGTCGAGCCTCACGTGCCTCGATTCCCTGCACTCCAGCCCACCTGTGGGCCCCAGGTTCCACCATGATCTGGGACCCCAAAGATGGCAGGCTGAGCCACTAAGCTAAACACGTTTCTTCCCTGGGAAGGAGCAGTCATTTTCTTGCCACAGTTCTCTTAACAGACCTGGCAGGATGGCTGCCTCCACCCTGCACTCACTGTCATACATCCTGAGAGGACAGCGAGGGCTGGGAAGATAGCTCAGTGGAATAAGTGCCTGTCTGGCAAGCACAGGGTCCTGAGTTCAATCCCGGTACTGCTAACCTCCCCCGCAAAAGAAAAAAAAAAACCACCCCGAGAGGACCGCAAGGCCACAGCACACAGAACATGGTGAGCACTCCCAGACCCTGGGCTCCATCCCCAGCATCAGAGACAAGTAGGCAGGCAGTGATGTGCGACTACAGTCAAGCTACGTAGCAGGCTGAAGCAGGATTCCTTGAGTTCAGGGGTCTGAAACCAACCTGGACAATCCACCCCCAATAAAGAAAAACAGCCAGGGGTGGTAGTACATGCCTGTAACCCCAGTACTTGGGAGAGGCTGAGACAGGAGCAACTTAGGGTGTGTTGAGTGAATAATGAAGCTCATTTCTGCTGCCACAGCCAGCAATGGACTGCCTCCAGGGCCCAGAGCCAAGGCCTAAGGGGGCTGCTATGCAGGTGACAAACCTGGCTGTGCCCACCCTGGTCAGGGGCACTGGCCTTGACAAGGAGAAAGCCACCCACAGCCCATGTTCTGCTGTTGTAGCTGAATTAGATAGAAATATTACAGGCAGCCAGGGCCAGGCCTTCAAGGACAATGTGGAAGACAAGGTGACTTTGCAACCTGGAAGAGATAGTGGCCCCTCCAGGCTAGACCTCAGACAAAAAAGGAAACACAGCTACATACTTCCCCAGGGAGGGGCATCAGCGATTGATATTCTAAATAGTATCAATCACCTTGAAAGAGCCCAAATGAGTCACTAGCCCAACCCCAACAGGAGGAGATCCTGTCCTGTATTCATGCTTGCTTGCTACGTGACTCGTGACTCGCTTTCCCATTTGGTCCTGGACTCTGTCATTTTCATCTGAGCAATGGTGCTTGTAACCTCATTGGCTGACCATAGTTTGTCCGACCTCATGCCCAGTAAGTCTTCATCACCTTAGACTCACCACATGGCTTTACTCTATAAAAGTCCCTGGAAGAGGGCCAGAGAGATGGCTCAGTGGAATAAGCACTTCCTGGCAAGTGCTAGGGCCCGAGTTCAATCCTGGGTTCCGCAAAAAAAAGTCCCTGAAAGAGGCAGCTTCCTGGGTACAATCCGCTCAGTCCCCCCTCTTGGACAGGAGCTTTCTTTCCTTCAATAAATATTGTGCTCATGACCTCCATTCATTCCTAAATTTCATTCTTTGTCTTTAGAGAACACGAAATTGTCCCAGGTACCTTTTAGGCTGGCAGGCCATCCTTTTTTGTTCCTTGTGCCACTGTCTTACTGCCCCGAGCTGAGCCAGGAAACAGACAGCCTGTGCTGGATGCTGTTGCTCGAGAAGCTAAGGCAGCAGGATTGAGGGCCAGCCTGGGGTGCTCAGGGGACCACCCCCGCACACTAGGAAGGAGCCAGCCTGCGAGGCCTGGTGGCACATGACTGTTGCCCAGCACTTGGGAGGCTATGGCAGGAAGACCTGCCTGTGCCACAGTGAGACTGCCTCAAAAAACCAGTGACCCCACTGTTTCTGGCTCTTCGGTGCTGGGGTCTCCCTCCAGACCCCCATGCCGTACCCTACCTACAATCCACTCTTTTCTGAGCCTGGGTCCCACTGAGTCACCTGGCTGCCCATGCAGGCTCCAAACCTCAATACTCCTGCTTCGGCCTCAGGAGCAGATGGGGTCACAGATGGCCAGCCCCAGCCCCCTCAAGGATGTGCACCTTTAGGGGCTGAGCAGAGCCAGGTCAGGGCCAGCCATGGCAGACAGGGCCATCTTGCACAAAGCCTTAGGAACTGTCATGGAAGGGGTGGCAGGTCACCCCAGTTGCACTGGGGCATCACGGTGGTCAGGAAGTCCCTTTCCCCTTCTGGCCTGGGGACAGGATGGCTGAGATGTGCAGATTCCATGCAACCCCAGGCCACGGCCTATGCCAGGAGGGGCTCAGAGGGGCTGGGTCACAGGGGAACCCAAGGTCTGGGCCCCAGCTCCCTCTTGGAGCATTCTGGCACTCAAGGCACGACCATCATGCCAGAGCTCAGGCTGCCCGGCCCGTCCAGGTCTTGTCCCTCTTGCCGTGCTGGGAACTGACTATGCGTGGAGCTTCTTTGTGCCCGGCCAGGGCCTGCATGCATCCATTGCTGTCCAAGAGAAGCAGGTCCTCCACATGCCTCCTGTCAGCACTATGAGATAGTCCACGCCTGCCCTGCCCTGGCGACAGGAAGGAGGCTCAGGAGTGCGGGTGGGAGGCTTTATTTCACTGTGGGGACCTGGGGAGGACAACAGGCGGGTGGGAGGCTGGTGGGGGGGAGGGCCACCCCCGGCTGCGGAAAGGAGAAACTGAGGCCTGACCCTGGGGATGGGGGATGGGAATGGGCGGGGAGAGGGTCTGGAGGAACAGGGCCCCCACGCGCCCTCCCTCCGGGCCACGCCTCACCACCCTCCCAGGGCCTCGACCCCACACTTGCTGGGCCGCAAGACCCCATCCTTGCTGCCCTGGCTCGGGGGAGGGGCTAGACCAGAGTGGGCAGAGGACAGGGAGCCTGGGGGGGTAGGGTAGGGTCCACGGTGTGTGGAGAGGATGGTGGCCAACTGAGTGGTCAGTTCCTGGCAGCGATGACCACAGAGAGAGCCACGCCTCCCAGGGCAACGGCAGTCGCCCCAAACAGCCACTTCCATGGGATGGACTGTGAACAGAGGGACAAGGGAGGTGGTCAGGTGGCTGGAGGGTAAGACAGCTTCTGGAGCCTTAGCTCTCAATGGGATCCAAACAGTTTCCCTGAAGCATCACTGCCTGTTGATGCCTTTTCCAACTACCGAACTCCTACATGTGCATCAAAGCCCAGTTCAAATATCTCCTCCTGCAGGATACCTTCCCCACACCCCTGGCTCACCCAGGCACCCTTGCCAGGACACTTGGCGGGCAGCCGGCTGGGGTTGCCCAGCATCTTCCGGTACAGGGCAGTCTCTGTACTCCGCTGTGCTGCGTGCTTTTTCACCAGCTTTGAGAGCTCAGCGTGAATCGTCTGTGGAGGGAGCAGAGGCCATGTAGTGCACTCACTGCCTTCCTGGGGCAGCTGGGACTCAGACTTCCACCTGTGTCCCTCCCCCAAGGGCACTGCGCTGGGATGAGCGACAGGGCGGAAATGGGCAGGAGCCAGCAGCAGGGATGGCACAGACACAGAATCGCACTCACCTTGTTGGAGGGCTCCAGCTTCAGCGCTGCCCTTAGGATGGGGATGGCCTCGCTGTACTCACCCTGCTGTGCCAGCACCTGCAGGGAGAGGGTGAGGATGTGGGGCCCCATGGGGCCCTGGCCTAGGGAAGGCAGGGCGCCAGGGTGGGGTAAAGAGCCTGTAGCTTCCTCCTGGGGGGCCTGCAGCAGGTGGGGGGCAGCTCGGCCGCCTGAGAGCAGGGCAGACGCCACGTCCCGGGACACCGCACGCTTGGGCCCAGCTATGCCTGAGGCCAGCTGCCTATGAGGTGGTGGCCGCATGGACCAGGCTCTCCCTCCTGTTGGAACCTGTGTTTCTGCAGCACCAACTGGCAGGGACACCATAGCTCCCTCAACCACCAAACATCGATTCTCGGAATCCTGGGGTTCTCTGCTCCCAACAGGTGCACAATAGATGAGGCTGGGGGAGCCCCCTCGGGCCTCTCATGGACACCCAGCTGGCTTGGTATCAAGGCCTCCATGTCCTTGCCCTAGAGCTAAAGGGTCTGCAAGGCCGCAGGTCTTGGCCCCAGCACTGAAGGAAAGACACAAGCCCCGAGCTGGACCAGGAAGGGAACAGAGGCAGGGGCCCCGGGGTGGGAGCTGGCCACAGCAGAAGGGAGAAGCGTGCAAGGCCAGTGCGCAGGCCGGAGGGCCCAGGCAGCTGCCACGGGGCAGGGCTGCGGAGGGCTCGCAGTGAGCAGCTGCTGTCAAGCAGCTCCGCACCCACCTTGCCCTTGCGGAACAGCGCCTTGATGTTGTCGGGCTGGTGCTCAAGCACTAGGCTGCAGGAGCGCAGGGCGGCGCGGTAGTGGTCCAACTTGAGCTGTGAGGCCGCCAGGTTGTTGAGACACTTGACCTTCAGCTGCAGCAGCTGCTCCTCCTCCTCAAAAGTCATGTCCACTGCAAGGGAGAGCGGTGGGCAGGCCCGCCCCGCCCCGCCCCAGGGCCTCAGCGTCCCATCTGTGCTAGCTGCAGTAACCACCTTCCTACCTTCCCCATGGGCTTTGGGGATTCAGGGGCTGGGGGACATCAGGGTGCCAGTCACCTTTGGCGCTGGAGGTGATGGCTTTGATGGCCAGGTCATAGGAGTTGGCGGCCAGCACGAAGTCCGCGCGCTGATAGTGGGCGTTGCCGCACTCGCGCTTCCGGTTGGCCAGAGCCACGCGCTCCTGGCCTGTAAGCAGCTCCAGGTCAGGCCCATCCACTGCCGTCTTCAGGGTCACCTCCAGGCACAGCGCCGCATGGGGGGGGATGTAGGGGCTCCTGCTGGGGGGGCAGGCAGGTGCCACTCAGGGTCGGCAGGCCCAGCATCACAGAATCCCACAGCAGGGAAGTCACTCTCTCCTGCAGCAGCAGGACTTGGCTGGTGGCTTCTATCCCAGAGCTGCAAGCTGAGTTTGCTCTCTGGTTCGGGCAGGGGTGGGCAGAAGGGAGGAGAAAGGGAAACAGGGAGACCAGGCAGCGCTCACCTGCCCTGGGGGCCGTAGCAGTACTTGGAGTCAGCAGTGACCATGGCTGTCTCACCCACATCCATGAGGGGAACACTGAGGTCCAGGGCCTAGGGGTGGGGCCAGCAGAGCAGTCAGGGGAGGTCAGGTACACCAGGACCCCAGGGTCCCCACCCTCTACCTCACCCTGCTCCCTCCCCACCTCACCTGGATGACGTCACAGTCTCCCAGAGTGAAGGCCAGCTCAGGCTCCTCCTGCACCCGTGTGCCATTCTCCAGTGACATCTGCAGCTGCACTGTCACCACCTGGCCCTTGGTCGGGCGGCTGGAGCCCGGAGGGCCTGGGACCAGCGTCTTCTTCCTCAGCAGCCCATTCCCTGCCAGGGTGGGGACAGACCCATCAGGGGGTGGCTGGGAAATGGGGACAGGATACACCCTGGCCTGTCCACTCACCTCCTGGGGCCTAAGCTGAGTTTCTCATGGACACCAGTAGCAGACGGTACAGGAGACCAGAGTGGGCTTGTGTGTGCTCGTGTGGGTATATGCACGCCCAGGTATGTGGTTGTGTGCATGCAAGCATGGTGCTGGGGACGAACCAGGGCCTCGTGCACACTGCCCAAGTGTTGGCCACCGAGCCAATGCCAGCCCCAATGGGGTAGATACAGGGTGATGAGGCTGGCACCTGAGAATGACAGCTGCTCTGGGTGTGGTCTTATGAAAATTCAGACAGACCTGGTTTACGCACCTGTGACCCCTACACTCTGGGAGGCTGACACAGGAGGATCACAAGTTCTAACTCGGCCTGAGTTTAGCTTCACAGTGAGACCCTGCCTCAAAAGAAAATTAAAAATAGGCTGGAAATGTAGTCTTGTGTGAAAGTTCTGGAAACAGTCCACAGTGTCACAAAAATTAGAGACACCTTCTTCCAGTCCAAATGTCAGCCTTGGGACCCTGGGCCTGTTTACCCCGGCATAAGACTGGCAATTGAGTGGTCTGCCTATGACACACACAACCAGACTCACTGACAGTACCTTGGACTTAGATTTGGATCACAGGTGCATCTCGAGCCTGGGCTGCCCCGACAGCCTGCAACGCACAAGCAGCACCCCATCCTCATGCAGCACCAAGCCGGGGCGCCCTCCACGCCTGGCCATCAGAATCAGCCAACGCCAACAAAGAACCAGGTCAGGGTACTCAGGAGCCACATGACGACCACTTGTACCTCACGATGGCCACGCAGGCCAACATGTGACAGCGCAGCAAGGAGGCACACAGTGGGCAGGCGACTGGCTGTGCGATGCATGGCCCGCACCTTCCTCAGGGTGCTCCCCAGGTTGCCACAGGACAGCTCAAGAGTTCAACAGTGACAAGGCCTGTGGTCGTTCACGCCCCAATACATCCCTGCACTCTGTCACATACCATTGGCTTAAAACATTTCACAAAAATAAGCCAACATTGGGGCTGGGGAGATGGCTCGGTAGAATAAGCGCTTCCCTGGCAAGTACAAGGGCCTGGGTTCAATCCCTGGTTCTAACAAAAAAAAAAAAGCCAACTCAATTTGGGAAATAGCTTGGTGGTCCAAGTGCCTGCCTGGCAAGCACAAGGACCTGGGTGTGATTCCTGGTACTGCATGCCATGCCTGATGGCCCTGGAACCCCAGATGCATCCTCCTGGCCACTGAAACCACACATGGTGGCACACACCTATAATCTCGGTGCTGGGAAGGCTGAGACAGGAGGATCACTATGGGTCTGAGCTGCATAGCAAGACCCTGTACCAAATAACTGCGTTGTTTTTTTAAATCTTAAACTAAAACCACCCTAGACTACAGCTTAGACACCACGTGATAGAGCCATCCTTACTCTGGAACATTCTGACATAGTCTAGAAGACTCTACAATACTCCAAATCTTATTGCTGTTCCCCAAGTTGGATGCGACTAGCACCCATTCTGAGAACAATTAGGCCAGGGAATCCCAGCAGATCCCTGCACACTAAGTACCTACTTAGGCAAGCACAGGGGCAGGGTTCAATCCCCACTCCTACTCCCAGGCACGCTGAGCTGGCCACAGAGACTGGCTTGGTGCGCACACCTGTAATCCCAGCGTCCGAGGGTCTGGAAACAAGAGGATCACTATGAGTCCGGGCTGCACAGTGAGACCTTGTACTAAATACAAAAATTAAAAAGTCCCTGGACATATTGAGCTGGTCATAGGAACACACAACTGTCATCCCTGAGTTTAAGATCAGCCTGAGCTACAAAGTGAGCCCAAAGCCTGAGCTGCACAGCAAGTCACCTCAGCCCGCCACACAGCAACTCTGAGCAAAGCATGTCCCCTTAAGGCCTCCACTTCCTTAGCTGTAAACTGAAGAGGCTTCAATTCATTTTCTTTTGCTTTTCTGCAGTGTCAGGGTAGGGATCCAGATCCTCACTGACGGGAGCGCTCACCACCAACCACACCCCTGCCCGGAAGCCAGGGTCAGACCTCGGACAGCACCTGGTGCAAAGGACAAACTTCAGCACACACTCCTGTGGCGTGCTTCCAAGTCCCCCGACAGCCAGGGAGGTTGGGTAACCTTGGGCAGAAACTTGGACCCGAGTCCACTGTGCTCTCTGTACCCAGTTGGGTCCTGCCCCACAGCTGCTGGAAGAAAGTACAGGTGTGGTGCAGAACTAGCGCTCTGGAAGGTTTTTTTTTTTTTTTAGCGGAACCAGGAATTAAACTCAGGCCCTTGGGCTTGCCAGAGAAGCACTTATTCTACTGAGCTATCTCCCTGGCCCCTAAGGAAGTTATTTTTAAGAATGACATTTTTGGGGGGCTGGGGAGATGGCTCAGTGGAATAAGGGCTTCCCTGGCAAGCACAAGGGCCTCAGTTCAATCCCTGGTTCCGCCAAAAAAAAGAACATTTTTCATCAATAGTACCACTCTACACATGGTAGTGGGGATTACACCCAGAGCTTTCACACTTAGCTACAACCCAACCACCACTCTTTTTTCTTTTAAATTTTTAGTTTGAAGCTGGGTTGCCCAGCTTCATCTTCAACTTTGGCTCCTCCTGCTTCATCCTCCACAGTAGCTGGGACCACTGGCCTGTACCATCACACACCCCACTAGTTTTATCCCCTTCTTTGCAGAATTTTCTATACACTGAAAACAAAAATGAGGGGCTAGAGTGCAGCGCAGAGCCAGAGTGCTCATCTAGCACACATGAGGCCTTGGTTTTGTTCCCCAGCACTGACAAAAACTAAAAAAAAAGTCCTCCCACTCCCCAAATTTAATAGTGACTACAAATCAGGATTATAAAACTGTTCAAGAATAGTAACAAGGGTGAGGTGGCGCAGGCCTGTAATCCCAGCACTTGGGAGGCTGAGGCAGGAGGATTGTTGTGAGTTCGAGACCAGCCTGAGCTACAAAATGAGCTTAAGGCCAGCCTGAACTGCATAGTGAGACCTTGCCTCAAAAAGACAAAAAAAAAAAAAAAAATAGAATAGTAACAAGTGGGGGCACTTACCCTCTCGGGCCCCCCTCCTGTCCCTCTCTCGGACAGGAGCTTTCTTTCTCTCAATAAATCTATTCTGCTCATAACCTCCGTTTGTTCCTAAAATTCATTCTTCGGTTTTAGAGAACACGAACTCATACAGGTCAGGTCCAGAGATCCTTTTTTTTCCCTATGTCATTTGGAGATTCAGCTTCTCGTCTGGAGGTCACCCACGTGAGATCAGTTTTTCTCCCTGTATCAGTGCCAGGTGTGGTGGTGCATGCCTGTAATCCCAGCACTCGGGAGGCTGAGGCAGGAGGATTGTTGTGAGTTCGAGAGCAGCCTGAGCTACAAAATGAGCTTAAGGCCAGCCTGAACTGCATAGTAAGACCCTGTCTCAAAAACACAAAATAAATAAAGAAAGAATAGTAACAAGCACAAGAACCAGCCAGAGGAGTGAACAAAAGAATCTTGCCTGTGTCTCCCTGACATCAAGACACGTTTGTCAGGGGACCTGCACATGTCAAGACAAACAGCGTTGCTGGTGCTGCAGGCGCACTGTGTCGAGATGGGTGGGTGACTCAGCCTCTCTGAGCTGCTATTAACAGCTCTGGGAACGACACAGCACGTGTGTGTGTGTGTGTGTACCCATGTGCACACACATATGTGCAAATGGAGGTCACCATCCAGCCAGAAGTCACAGTAGTCACCAACTCTAACCCAAACAGCACAGACGGGGAGCACGTCCTGGGGGACAGGCCTGGCCAAGGTCATGGCTGGGCAGGGCTGTCCAGCTCGTGGACCACCCCCAGCTTACCCAGAATGTCCAGCCACTCTTCCGGGGCAGGGCCTGGTGCGGGTGCAGGCTCCACTGAGGCCAGGAACTCTCGGGCCAGCGCCCCCGGCTGCTCCGCCTCCTCTGCGGGGGACTGTCCCATGTCTTCCAGGGGTGGCAGCTCACTCAAGTCATCCTCGTCTTCTTCCTCTTCAGCATCTGCACCTTCAACCCCATCCAGCACCTCGAAGTCCTCAAGTGGAGGAAGTCCAGCAGGTGGCAAGGCAGCAGGCCCGGAGGGCTCCTCTGCACAAGACGCCATGCTGCTGGGGGACGGGAACTGGCCCTGGGGGACAGACGGGAGAACCCCATGAGGGCCTCAAGTCCTCTCTGCAGCAGCTATTGCCTGTGCCGCTGATGGGATCCTGGCGTTGTGGGCCTCGATTTCCTCATCTGTACAATGGACCTCAACACAACGATGGCTTGTTGAAAGAAATTAACCACCCAAGCATCAAGCTCAGCTGACGTTAGCTACTATTAGCGCTAATTATTTAATCACCCCAGACACCCCAGAACATGGGGCAACCCTCCCCTACATTCTGGAAAAAGGAAATCCAGGCCCAGAAAGAGGTAGCCCCATTTGCCCAAGGTCACAGAGCAAGCCCAAAAAAATGCAAGGGCAGGATTGTAACCTGGGGTTACAGACCTTGGAGCTTCATCTTCTTAAATAACAAGAAAAGGCTGCTGGGATGCATGGGGGGGCGGCCCTGAGGCCCTGGGGAAGCCATTTTTACAGCCTCTGGGCTACCTGGGGCATGGGATCTTCACAGGGCCTTCCCTGTCCGGCCTCCAAAAGCGATCTGCCTCCCCCCAGGACCAGGAGGAGCCCACAGGAGTCCCAGGGAGCCAGGTAACCCAAGCCAACAACCCTCCACACTCTATGGTGCCTTCTCCAAGTAGGGGAGCACTCAAGGCCTCTTCTTCGCCACAGGCCTTCGGGAAGCCTCCAGTCCACGGCTTTACTATCACAAACCAAACCCAGGTCCTAAACTAAGGGGGGCCATGGCCTGCACCCCGACACACTGCGCCCTTTCTCTGCCAGCCTCACCTGCAGGCTCCTTCCGGGCTCCCCACCCCCACAATCCCCTGCGCTGCACTCCACGACCTCCCCCCCCCCCCC
>PVKA01033900.1:0-23953 GCA_004027165.1 Ctenomys sociabilis | reverse complement strand
CCACTAGGTCTGTAGTGATTTCACCCTTTTCACTCCTTATTGCATGTACTTGAATTTTTTCTTTCCTTTTTTTGATGAGGTTGGCTACAGACTTATCAACTTTATTTCAAAGAACCAACTTTTTGATTTGTGTATTCTTTGAACTGTTTTCTTCATCTCAATTGAATTAATTTCTGCTCCAATCTTTATGATTTCTTCCTGTCCTTGTGCTCTGAGTTTCATTTACCCTTCTTTTTTCTAGATGTCGGATATGAAACATTAGGTTGTTTATTTGTTCCAATTCTGTTTTCCTAATGTGTGAGTTGATAGCTATGATTTTCCTGCCAAGATCTGCTTTCATCGCATCCCATAAGTTCCAGTAAGTCGTGGTTGAATTTTCATTGGATTGTACATATTGTTGAATTTCTTGTTTAATTTCTTCTGTGACCCATTGTTTGCTGAGTAGGCTGTTGTTTAATTTGAATGAATTTAGCGGGTTTTTCTGGTTTCTTTTGTCATTTAGTTCCAGTTTCATTGTACTGTGGTCAGATAATAATCATGTGATAATTTCTGTTTTCCTGCATATACTTACACATGACCTCTGGACTAGTATGTAGTCTATTTTAGAAAATGACCCATGTGCAACTGAAAAAAATGTGTATTCAGCTGTGGTTGGGTGGAAAACTCTGTATATGTCCATCAGGTCCATTTGTTCCAATCTCTGGTTCAGTTCTGCTACTTCCTTCCTAATTTTTGTCTGGTTGATCTATCTTTTTGAGATAAGGGGGTGTTAAGGTCTCCTGTTAAGATTGTGATCTTGGATATTAGGTTTTTCATGTCCATTAAGATTTGCCTTCCATAATTGGCTGCTCCTGTGTTTGGTGCATAGATATTTATGAGTGTTACCTCTTGATCTTGAATTTTTCCCCTGACCAATATATAGTAGCCTTCTTTGTGTCGTTTGATCCTTCTTGGTTTGAAGTTGAGACTGTCTGAGAATAGAATTGCTACTCCTGCTTTTTTCTGAGGTGCTCGGGAATGTAGTATTGTTTTCCATCCTTTGAGGATGGAAGCGTGTTTGCAGAGGCTTCTGCACCTTCAATCTATTCCATTGATCCTCAGGTCTATTAGGTTGACAATAACATATTGATTTTATCACAGTAGCTTTGTAGTATAATTTCAAGTCAGGAATTGTGATGCCTCCTGTCTTGTCTTTGTTGGCCAGGATTGCCTTTGCTATTCTAGGTCTTTTGTGGTTCCAAATAAATTTTAGGAGCAATTTCTCTAGGTCTGGGAGGTATGTTGGTGGCAGTTTGATCCATCCTTTTGAGCCTATGAATTTCCTTTTGAGTTAAGTGTGTTTCTTGTATATAACATCTTGTTGGATTTTGTTTCCTAATCCACTGTGCCAGCTTATTTCTCTTAATTGGTGAATTGAGTCCATTTACATTGATGGTTAAAGTTGAAATGTGTTGACTTATGATTGTCATGATATTTACCTGTTGTTGTTTTTTCCTTTGTATCCTGTGTTTAATTGTTTGCCCTGTTTAGAGGGTTCTTTCCATTGTCATTCATGGAGTTCTGGTCATTGTAGTCTCTCTCTAGAGCATCTTTCAGCAGCCTGTGTAGGGATGGTTTTGTCATCATGAAATTCTTTAGTTGTTCTTTGTCGTGGAAGTATTTCACTTCTCCATCAAACTTGAAAGAGAGTTTTGCAGGGTATAGTAGTCTGGGCTGGAATTTGTTTTCGTGTAGGACTTGAAGAACTCTGCTCCATGCTCTCCTTGCCTTCATTGTTTGTGTAGAGAAGTCGGCTGTAATTCTTATGGGTTTTTCTTTGAATGTGATCTCCTTCTTCTCCCTAGCAGCTTTCAGTATATTATTTTTGTGTTGGATTTATGGGATCTTAACTATTATATGTCTCGGTGTGTTTTTACTTGGGTTGAAGTTATTTGTTGTTCTGTATGCTTCGGTTACCTGAATGTTAGCTTGTTTCCTCATATTTGGGAAGTTTTCTGTGATTACTTCTGCCCGTATTCTTTTTTATAACATTTGTATTGACTCCTTCCTTCTCATTGATGACAATTAATCTCACATTGTTCATCTTGGCATCATCGTTAAAGTGATGGATTATTTTTTCTGCATTGTCATTGTTTTTAAGAGATGCTTTTTCACCTTTTCACTAGCTGCACCAGCATCCTCAAGATCTGAAACTCTGTCTTTGCTTTCACTCAAACGGTCTTGTAGACTTGTGATTGATATTTTTGTTCTTCTTTATCTCTTTGACTCTGCTTCATGCATTCTATTTCTTTTCTGTATTGCTCATTCAAGAAATCCATCATATTTCTGATCTCTATTTTTTATCAATGTTTTCTTTAGAGGTAGCTCTTAATTCTTTTACTGCAGAGTTTCTTCCAAATTGGGTTTCCTCTATATATTTCTGGCATTGATTCTCTACTTCAGATGCTATGATTTCAAAGAATTCTTTTTTGATTTCAGAAATTATTTCTGCTCTGAGTTCCTCTTTACCTGCTGTTGTTTCTTTGCTTTCAACAATGTTTCTTCATACGTTTCAGCTGGAATAGTGTTCTCCGCACTTGTTCTAGGTAAGCATTGGGTTTCCCCCATATGTTTCTGGATTTGATTCATTACTTCAGATGTTGTGTATTCAAATATTTCTCTTTTATTTCAGGCATTAAATCTGGTCTGAGTTCCTCTATACCTTTCTGCTGTTGTTCCTTTGCTTCCGTCTCTGTTAATTCATTCCTTTCAGCTGAGCTAGTGTCCGCTGCACTTATTGGAGGACTCAAGGCCTGAGACTGCATTTTTCTCCTTGTCCTTGTCACTTTGTATAGTAATGACCTCTGACCTTTGGTGTAGAGCTTTGGTGCAGTTATAACCTTAGCACATAATGAGATTTGGGTGCCAGTCTATTAAGTTTGAGATTATCTAGTTATGCCTGGCCTGGATCTAGCTGTTGTGTTCAGTTCCTTTTTGCTGCAGCTCTTTTGGTTCAACTGTGAGCCTGTGGTTCCCCTATGTTGGGTCCCTGGTCTGGGGAGCCCTGGGGACCACAGAAGCTCTCCCTCACATTCAGCAGGCCAGACGGGGGTGGATCGGCTGCCAGAAGAGTCACACAAGTTCTCGCTCTCATGGCAGGCTTGGGGGCAAGGGCTCTGGGGAGTTGCCAGGCAGGCCTGTCTGGGGTGTCTCATGCAGGTCTCTGGCTAGAATGTTTTGGGGCCTGAGGCTCTGGATGGCACAGCCTATGCAGGGAGAAGCCAAAGGCTCTTGCTCAGACTCACCACACATGCACTGAACTTGAATGCTGAGGGATTCAGGTAAATTGCCACTTGCTCACTGAGCTTGGGGGAAGGGCTCCAGATAGTGCGGTTCACATTGGAAGAAGCCAAAGGCTCTCCCTCAGATTCACCACACACTCAGCGAACCCGGATGCTGAGAGTCAGGAAAATTCCCACTCACTTGGCAGGCTTGGGGACAGGGGCAACAGGGAGTTGCCAGCAAGTCAGCCCTGGATGTCTCATGCCCGTCACTTGCTCAGTGGGCTTGGGGATGGGGAGACTGGATAGCTCAGCACACACGGAAAGAAGCCAAAGGCTATCCCTCAGTCTCAGAGACATGATATTTTAGTAGAGTGCCAGGCAAGATCTCTCCATTTGCTAAAGTCTCTACCATTCCCTGCAGGCTCAAAGTCATTTATTGCTATTTCTCTGGTAGTTAAAGGAATTGGGATGGTGACCAACGATGGCAAGTATAAATAAGACTTTAAATGAAGAATAATAAAAATAAGAATAGTGCAACCAGACCAGAGGAGATGAAAGTGGAGCACGGGTGGCATAAAAGTCTTCTTGATTGATACATTGAGCCTCACATTTAAGTGAGCATCCTGTCAGTCAAATTAAAAACAAAAACATAACCCCAGTGGGATTATCCTTCTTTCCAGAAAGGAGGAACACCTTTGCAGGTGTAAATCTCTCTCCTGATGTAGAATAGAAATTAACCATGTCGGGCTGTATGAGAGAGACTAAGTGAAGCAGTGATGAGTGCTCACACCAACACAGGTGTCTCACCGTTTCAGACACTCCTTCAGAAAGCTTTTAGGGAGGCCCTGAAGTAAACACTAGAGATGGAAAAGCAGCAGTCTTTTTCTCCTGCGTCCACAGAAAAGAGAGTACAACAATCTTGATGTGTGGTCACCACGTAGTTGTGTGACACTCTAGGACGATGCTGCATAATCTCTTAGCTCTGTTGCCTCCATTTCCTGAATATTTCAGAAGGAGGAACACAATGTCTGTCCCTCATACTACCCCTCCTTTCCTTAGCCGGTGAGATAGAGAAAAAGTAATAGTGCTATAACATGCTTCAGAGCCAGCCACTCCTACTAATAAAAGGCAATTTCTATGACTGTTGATTTAACTAGAAACCATTCTTCCTGTTTGTGGTATAGCTAGTGGGAAACTCAAGTGGTTGTGCATACTCACACCTTATACCAGGAATGGCCTCTTGAGGGAAAAAAATTATAGAAGCTATTTATTTACCACCCTCTGCACAAGAAGGCCCTGCCATACTCCCAGGCTGGTGACTGGTAGCTAGGAAAGCGCTCTTATGTTCCAGAATGTTCCTAGGAAGCTCTCCTTTCAACTAATTTATTTTATTTTGTTGTTGTTGTTGTTGATACCAGGGATTGAACTCAGGACTTTCACTTGCCAGGCAAGCACTTATTCCACTGAGCTGTCTCCAAATCCCCCCTCCTTTCAAGAGTTCCTGCATGCCATAGCAGACCTTTTCTTGGGTCCTCAGAATGTCTTAAAACCATCCTTATCCCCAGAGGCAGAGTAAATATATGCTTTCAAATGTGATCCTGACTCAGGAGAAGATACTCAGGTGAAACATTAAGCCACATTTGCTGCTATTCCTTGATTAATAGACTGCTTGGCTGAGCCCTTCTCACTTGGACTATGTTTTGGCTCACTGGAAATTTTGCTGGTTCATTTCCCTCCTACAGGCAAAAACAGAGCAACTTTCTGAGGGCTGGGCCTTGGCATTTTTTTTTCTCTCACTCTTGTGAAAATTGAGAGGAGCATTTTGCCTGTGCTGCCTCTAATCTTTCCCAGACTTCCTCCACCTGCTCACCACACCTCTCTGTTATTCAGACTAAATATGCCCTTTGAGCCAACCTCACAGAACTGGTTCTCTCAGTTTGTAACAATGATTTTCCAGAATACCCAGGGATCCCTCAAGCAGGAGTGCCACCATCTCCTTATGGCCATCTGGCCACAGGTGCTCTGGGTGTTGCAATTAGCCTCTGCCACCTGAGAGCCTACCAAGTCATGGGATCCTATTGGAGCCCATGATGCCCAGATTTGCTATGAAAGCCCCAACTAAGGCTGTGTTTTTGGACAAACTTCATCATATAAATTTTTTCTCATGAGCTATAATTTATAGGCATGTGTCAACACAGGTACACTAATTCTTCATATGATAAAGCATCTTAACTTCCATCTTTTTTGTGTATTTCTTTCATCACTAGAATGAAGTGCAGAACATAGTGAGTTCAATACACTTACTGGGGTTTTAGTTCAGTTTTTTAATTCTTTTTTCTTTTTTTGAGTCAAGGTCTCACTATATGGCTCAAGTTGGGCTTGAACTTACTTTGTAGACCAGGCTAGTCTTCAACTTACAGTGATGCTCCTGCCTCAGCCTCCTGAGTGTTGGGATTATGGACATGTGCCACCATACCAGGCTAGGTTGGGGTTTGTTTTTTAGAGTAGTCGAGGTCATAATGACTTTTTAAAGTTCATAAATTGTCTTTGTAAATGAATTAAGATTTGTTTATTCACCCACTTTATTCCGTGGTTGCTTAGTGTTAGGAAACTCACTTGATGAGGAACTTTGTGCATAGTAGGTGATTCATTCATGGAATAGGGAGAATCCTCACCTACAGAATTCTTCCTGTGTGCCCACAACCATCAAGCTCAACATAGTTTGACTTCTCTTGTTCATTTCCCAGTATTCTGAGAAGTTCTTCATCATTTTCATCTTTCAGATGAAGAAACAGAGGTGTAAGGACCTCTCTCAACCCACCCAAGGACACCATAGAGCAGAACCTAGGTTCAAAACAAAGGCTGTTGGGCCAGGGAGATGGCTCAGTGGAATAAGCACTTCCCTGGCAAGTGCAAGGGCCTGAGTTCAATCCCCAGTTTCACCAAAAAAAATAAATAAATAAAACAACAACAAAAAAAAAGACTGTTACTCTCCAAAGCTCCTAACATGGAGAGAAGGGGGAGGAGCGAGAGAAAGGAAGGTGAGAGGCCTCGGGCAACTGGTTCTTTTCTTTTTGCTTTTTATGTATTTAGTACAGAGTCTACAGGATCACACCATACAGACCTAATCTGTAGTGATCTTCCTGCTCTCAGCCTCCCAAACACTGGGATTATAGGCATGTGCCACCACACCCAGTCTCAATTGATGTCTCAATGCACCCTGGGGGCAGGGCTGGCACTGCAAACCAGGGATCAAGCCCCAGTCCCATACCTGCCTAAGCTGGTATTTTAGTCTGCTGAGCTATCTGGTTGGCCTAGCTGGTTCTTTTCAAGCTATTTCCTATGTCTATCTATGGCCTTTCCCTGATTAATGCACAGCATTATCTTGTCAGAATCTATGTCAGTTATACTCTTTCAGTTTTGGGTAACCCTAATTAAATCTTAAAGCTGAGTGTTTCTCAATTTTGCCATACTGGATTTTGGTGCTAGGTAATTCTTTGTTATGGGGACTGACTTGTCTGTTGCAGAATGGTCAGATTTACCCATGGCCTCCACCTAAGAGGAGCCAGTAGCATCTCCCAAGTGACAAAAACCATATCTCCAGACTTCTTGAGGGCAAATCACCCCACATGGAGAACCACCACCTTACACAGCTAGAGAGACAAAGGAAGACTAAAATTCTGCAGAGGGAATGATAGGTTCCTCAGGTTAGGAGTTTAGTTGGGCAGGAGCAGGAGGTCTCTGGGACTTCTTCAAGTGAAGCAACTCCTCTTATAGTTCTGGCATCATTTTGACTTTAAAAAAGACCAGGATTATAATTAACTCAAAGCAAGCTGCTGTTCTCACTAGCTTGAAGATGGATAGAGCAAAGTGTTCCTCCAAAGATCCAAAGGTCAGTACCAGCCTTCCCAGTTTTTCAAGTGAGGCAGAAAAATCTGTGTATATCCAGGAATGGTTATTCTTTTCCATAATCATCCTTATACCATTCACTTGACCTCTAAGTATGGTTAAAAAAGTAACCACATAAGGGCCAGGGAGATAGCTCAGTGGAATAAGCACTTCCCTGGCAAGTCCAAGGGCCTGAGTTCAATTACCAGTTCTGCAAAGAAAAAAAAAACACCCCAAAGTAACCATGCCAGCTATAACTTCAGGAGTACACAGGCTCTATATGAGCCTCAAACTGGTTCTGAACACTAATGGTCTTTTCAAGGTGGCCAGTGTTGGCCTGGAGAACCCTTTCTCCCATGATATACAACTGACCTCCTATTTAGAATCTTGACAACTTGTCTTGATAGATTCCAAATCATTCATTTGTTCCATAAAAGATACCATTTTATATGTCTAGTTTGAGATTTCATTGTTAATATCTTAAGAGTCACAAGAAGTGACTCTGCCCTACTTCTTTTACATAAGGCATAATGATGCACATATGGAGTATGACCTCCATGGCTAGAAGGTCCTGTCCCCAGTGGAAGAAGGATAGTGTCCTTAACAAATAGTGCGAGGAAAACTGGCTTTCCATGTGCTAAAGATTAAACCTAGACTCATCTCTCTCACAGGAAATAATAAAAATAATCTGCTGGAAGATAAGAATAGGTGAAACTCTTGAAGACATAGGTATAGACATACATTTCATAAAGAAAAGCATCATTGCATAGAAAATATTACAAAGAATCAACAACTGGTACCATATCAGCTTAAAAAGCTTTTGTATAGAAAAACAAACTACCAGTAGAATGAAGGGACAGCCACAGAAGGGAGAAACTTTTTACCAGCTATTGCTCAAACAAAGGACTAATATTTATAATATATAAATAACTAAAAAATATCAGCACCCCCCCAAATTTAAAGACTCAGTCTAAAAATGGGCATCTGAAATGATTAGACATTCTAAGATAAAGAGGTACAAACAGAAAATAAATATATGGAAAAATGTTCAAAATCTCTGGTCATTAGAGAAATGCAATCTTTTTGTTTTTTAAAATTTTTTTTGGCAGAACTGGGGATTGAACTCAGGCTCTTGTACTTGCCAGGCAAGCACTTATTCTACTGAACCATCTCCCCAACCCTGAGAAATGCAGCTTAAAAACAACACTGAGATTCCATCTCACTCCAGAAAGAATGGCTATCATCAAGAAGTCAACCAATAATAAGTTTGGTGAGCTCTTGGGAAAAAGAGCTTCTTCAACTGGTGGTAGGAATACAAATTGGTACCAACATAAATTGGTACAACCAATATAGAAATCAGTATGAAGATTCTTAGAAAATAAATGAATAAATAAAACTAGATGTTCCACTTGACCCAGGTATTCTCCTTGTAGGTGTCTTCCTAAAAGAGTTAAAAGTGGGGATAGTGAGATAGCTCAGCAGTCTAAAGCACCTGTGAAGGCAGGTGCAGGGGACTGGGTTCGATCCCCAACAGCATATGCTGCACCAGCCTCGCCCTCAGGGTGGGCTGAGCTGGCCAAAAAAGAAAAACCTACATATTTAAAAAAAGAGTTGTAAGTATTATAACAGGGTGACATGTGCTCATCCATGTTCATAGCAGCCCAGTTTGTAACAGCTAAATCTTAGAAAGAGCTCACATGTCCATCAACAAACAAACAGATAAAGAAAATATGGTTTTTACATATAATTGAGTACTACTCTGCCATAAAAAGGACAAATTTGAGACTTTTTAGTTAAATGGATGCATTTTGAGACCGTAGTTTTGAGTGCAATAAATTGAGCATGCATATTTAAGTATTTAAGAGCACTGCTTCTTGCACATGAGAAACATGCTGGAAAGTAGGGGAAAATGCTCATACTGGAAGGGGAATTAGGGAGGAGGAGGGGAAAGGCAAGGAAGGGAATAGGAATAAAAAAAAAGAATGAAACAAATAGAAATAATAATTTTTTAACTAGAGAGGAAAGAATTGAAGAGGAGAGAGAAAAGATGAGAAAAAAAGAATTGACATATATTACGTGCAGGTACAAATCCCCTATGGTGAATGTGATCATTATGGATGTTGGAAGTATACCAATAAGATTAATTAAAATAAAAAGAAGATCCTGTTCCTAAACCATTCCCCACATATTCTGATAGATGCTAAAAGTTCCATAAGAATTTCCATGCAATATCTTGCATTCAGTGAGAACTCTTCAAATAAAATATATCCCTACAAGAACATATATAATGGCTTCTCAAAACTCAGGATAGGCTGAGTATTCCTCACCCAAAATTCTTGGGTGCAGAGTGGTTTGGATTTGGATTTTTTCCCCTTTTGAAATATTTGCACATACATAATGAAATATCTTGAGGATAAGATGTAGGACTAAACACAAAATTCATTTTTTATACATGCATTATACTTGGAGCCTAAAGGTAATTTTATATATTTTAATGTACTTACATATTGGCTATATATGACCCAACATATGAGATCAAGTATGGAATTTTTCACTTGTGGTATTGTGTTGGTGCTCAAAAGTTTTTCATTTTGGAGCATTTAGGATTGTTGGATTTTTGGATTTAGGATGCTTGATCATAATGAGAAAGCAGACAAATGAGTTTCAGAAGTAATCAAAAGATCTAAACAGCCCTTATGCTAAAGCAGATATGCAAGTAATGATTAAGCACATGGAGAAGATGTTCAATGTCATCAGTTGTTAGAGAAAAGCAAATGAAGGCCACAGTAGATCCTATTGCATACATATTGAAATGGCTAAGATAACACCAGTAATTGGCAAGAGTGTATAGGAAGCGATTCTTCTGGTGGGAGAGGAAATTGCTATAACTACATTGGGAAAGAATTTGAGAGTTTAAAATGAATTAAGTGTATACTTCACAGTACATTTACCATACAATCCAGCCCTCATCCTCCTAAGTCTTTAGCCATGAAAAATCAGAGCCAGGCAGGGGGCTGAACACTTATAATCTCAGCACTCAGGAGGCTAAGGCAAGGGTCACCTCAAGTTCAAGGCCAGTTGGGATGACATAGCAGATCTTGTCTTGAAAAGTAAAAATCATAGCACAAGAAGAAGACACAATATCCTGTCCAAACACTATTAGTACAAATCTTTCTTCCCATAGAATTATGTGAAAGTAGCTGCATATTTATTCTAACCATTCTGTATATACAAATACAGAATGGTCCTTCCTTTGTATCCCCTTTTTTTGTTTAGTCCTGTCAGAGATGGGTATTCTATTGGTATTCAATTATTATAGGTGCTTGAATTCAGCAAAACACTCCAACACAGTCTAGCAGTCCAAAATAGTAGTGGGTTATCCACAGAAGTTGTTGACCAGAGCCTTTTACAGCTCAGCATATTAGTATGGCTTTACTTTATATACATCATTTTTATACGTTAATGCTGGATGGTTAAGACCGAGATAAAGCAAGACCTATATAACAAGAAATGTAACTTTTATATCTGATAAGGTCAGTCAAGTCCCCTCAGAGTTTATCCTGTAACCCTGTACTGCACTTTGTAGATCCTTTGTCAGTGTGAGCCATGTGGATGAGTCACGGCCATTGCTTGACCAATTTGTTCTCTTTGAATGCCTGAGAGAAAGTTTTCTCTCCATGTGACACACCTTAGGCACAATATACATCATCAATCGCATTCCTCTGTGGCTCTATAATCTCTTGGATCAGAACATTTGGGGCACAACTGAGTTCCATGATGTTACGGTAAGGTTTTCATATGTCTTCAGTCTTCACTGACCTTGAAAGGCTAGGGCCAAAATGTTGGCTAAACTTGCAGCCATTCCATTTCTCCAATTTTTGATCTGCAAACTTAGGTAGATAACTTAGGAAAATAACAATATAAAAAGTATTAATGATTGCAACTGTCCTATAAATCAGCTTTTTAAAAAAGGTATACAGCTACATTCTCTTAATTCAATGAATAGTGGGACCTGCTCTAATAGTGTTTGTAAATAGAATATCATGTTTGCACCTTGTACAACAAATAACCACCAAGAAAACAATATGCGATGTATTAATCATTGAATCTGTCCTGCTAATTTGATTTGAAACTGTCTCATTGCTATTTGTTCTTTAATAAAATTACAGAAAAATAAAAAATAAAAACAAATATCTGAAGGAATATTTTAAAAAGAAAAGGCAAAAGCACTATTGGATAATTAGTGAATAAAAACAATTGAATTGGTGAATAAAAATCAATTTCAAATTCAAAAAAAAAGAAAAAGAAAAACCATTTCTCGCTCTTGTTTTTACTCTCCAAAATAAAAGAAAATTATAATAAGAAAAGAAAATGAAAAACCAAAAAAGTTTAGGGCTACATAAATAGACACACATTTTCACAACCTCTTGTGGACAATAGCCCCCAGTGTAGGAACAACCCAAACACGTCATGAATGAATCCCCAAAATAGGCTGAGTGAAAAAAGCCACCCAGAAAAGAATGCACGCTGTCTCATGGCACTTGCATAGGATTCTAAAAACTGCTAACAGCCTATAGTTACTGTGGGCAGGCTGGTGTTCCCCGAGGATATGGAAGAAAGGTCAGAAGAGAGAGGTTACAAAGGGTCATAAGGAAGTTTGGGGGCAATGGACGTGTTCCTTTCCTCAATAGTGGCGCTGAGTTCATGGACTCATAGCTATTGTAAAACTGGTCAAATTGTAGCATTAAATGTGTGCATTTGGAAGCCACCTTGGGCCTTAGGGGCAACGACAGAGGTACAGCCATTCCGTCTTGAGCTTTGTCCTCACACTGCGTGCAGGACTGTGGCCATCACCCCGCAGCAGAGAAGGGACCATGTCATCGGAGTGAAGTGCAAGAAACTCAGAAAATGCATCTGCTTGCCTGTGGGTGAAAGCCCGGCTGTGCCGCCCGCTCACTGTCCCTAATGGGCACTTTTTATCTGGATGAGTTCCCTTAAAATACACTGGATATGTTTGCACAGCTAAAAGTCTCTCCTTAGAGAGTAAAGAGGGTGGCTCTCCACTTGCCCAGAACAGAAAAAGTGGCTGAGCAACTTGGATCTCCTCCAGGACACTCCAGCCAGAAACACTGCCGAATTCAGTGTTCATTGAGGAACTGAAATGCGCCCACATACGCAGGCATAGACAGCAGCGCCGCTGAGCTGCCTCCAGGGCCCAGCCGCAGGTGCAAGCTCCAATTACAGAGGCCGCGCTTCCAATACCTTTTCATCCCAAACAACGCCAGCCTCAGCCGCAGCCAGGGATTGAGGAAGGCTCCGGAAGGACTGCCGACAGGCCAGAGGAAACAAAAGCTATCCAAATGGAACTCCTATGAGTCAAACCTGAAATCCAGCTTCATTTCAAAAACCTACTCGAGATTGAGCGATTGCATCGGAAAAATCATTCTCTGGCCATAAGGAAACAAATCACCTTCCGAGGCCTCTGCTCCTTCTGGAACTCACCGTGTGGAGTTTTCTTTCACAAACCAGCAAGGCACAGGGTTTCTAGTAACAGTTCCACTACTTATTTGCACAATGAATAAGTTTCCCAAGGGTGTGACTGCACCCTTAGTGGTTGATAATTGCCAACATCACACCAAGGCTTAAAACAAAAATGTTCATGGTTCCTTGCTTTCAGCAAAGGACTTTGGTGTGTGGGAGATTTAATGCGTTTGCCAATATTGCAGCCTCAGCAAAATGCACCAAGGCTACAGACTCATTTTCTGCCCGTCCCTCTCCCTTGTCATTTTCTCCAGTTCACATTTCAAAGAGCAGGCTGTGAAGGTTATGTGCAGCTGCTCCTTGCTGCATCTCTGACCAGTGGCTTTCCACAGCCAAGCAGGAAAGAAAGATGACCAGGGCTCCAGGAAGAAAGATGGCCTCAGACACTGCCTCCAGCCTTGCTGGGCTGCCTTTACCCAAAGAAGCTACTGTCTCTTCTTGACCAAGTTTTCTTTCTGTGTTAACACCTAAATTTCAAAAAAAAAAAAAAAAAAAAAAAAAAAAAAAAAAAAAAAAAAAAAAAAAAAAAAAAAAAAAAAAAAAAAAAAAAAAAAAAAAAAAAACAATTAGAAATGTCAGCAAATAAATGTCAAAAATCTACAAGAGCAAGGACTCAAGTTTGATCCCTGGTACCATATGCCCTGTGGGCCCCGAAACCAGGCCTGTTGGCACATGCCTGTAATCTCAGCACGGGGGAGGCTGAGACAAGACAATCACTCTGAGTCCGAACTACGTAATGAGGCCCTGTATCAAATCAATCAATCTACACTCCTACCACCACTGTCATATATATCACTTTCCTGTGACTCCTTCCAGATCTTATCTTTGGGTCTTGCTTAATCCACCTAGCACGCACATGCACACATGACACTTAACTATTCCTCCCCTGAGCTTCTGGACTGAGTTTGCAGTTGTGAGTCAGGCATGGCTGGCACACAGATGATAGGAGAAATAGTTTCTTTTGGCACAGTAACACCTCCAAGCAGTCAATCCTTGTTAGTAAGAACGAGCTGAGGCTGCTGCAATCCTCTGGCCACAGCACTGTCATCAGGTGATCCGTGCATGGCCTTGTCTTATGCGTGGCTTTGCTCAGGGAGTCCGATTTAGTACACATTGTTTACTTTTGTATCTTTGTATTCATGTCTAACCGCACAATAGCTCACACCTGACTGATGCTCCATTCATAAAAATTCAGTTTTCTTCAAAAGACACACGGCAACCTTAGTGTTACACTTAAAAAGCAGTTAAATCATGAATAAAAAAGAAAAAACAACAAAAATAAGCCAGGAAGAAGACTGCAAAAAGAGTACTTGTTTGTACTATTTGAGCGGGAAAAAAAATGACCAGTATTGCACTGGGGGCCTGGGAAGCTGGGAATTGTGCATCTGGAGTGTCTAACTTTTGTTGCCCTGAGCATGTTGACAAGTGACCGCAGAAATGTGTTTGAGAATTATAGTTGAATTTTATCAAGTTAGGTAAATTCACAACCCTGGCGTCCACACTCAGTAACAATTAGGGTAGCACTTGCGCTATGTTACGGCATGTGTCATGAAGACAGGAGGCAAGGTATCCAAATTTTCCCTGGACAATAGCTTGTTGTCTCTTATTAGAGACTCCATGAGGGCTGTCACCCATCAGTGATAAATCACTTCCTGTCAAGCATTGGCTTCAGGAATATGTGGTGGGAGCCTTCTGCCTTGTTTCCAAGATCAGCTTCAGTTGCTAGGTCCAGCTGAGCGGAGTCCATTTGGGCTGAAGTCAGGGGGTCTAAGTCCAGATCCCAACAGCAGCCTTACCTGGAACGCAGTATGAATCTCCTGGCTACAAACGGGAAAGCACACATCTGTCAATTCTAAGCCATTTGTTTCATGCTTTAACATCTCTGAACTAGATTTTTGGTTTGGTTTGGTTTGGTTTTACAGTTGAAAATATTGTATATTTGGCAACATGCTGCTTTCTTTCTGGATGGTACACAAAGTAAGGCTGTGTATTACACTCTTTGTCCTTGTACAAGTGATGAAATACAATAATGATAGTGCCTCTCTCCTGGTGCAGTGAGGCCGGAACAATGCTACAACTTCATAGAGTTGCTGTAAGGAAAGTAAATAGTATGTGAGAAGAAAGATATAGTGTGAAAGTTAGGGAAGTATTGTTATGACTATCTGAGCCTGTTTCTGGAATAGATCAATCTTTTAATTTTTCCTGAGGAAATTTCGTAAGAGCTCTGCCAAGATCTTCTATGACTCATATTAGAGTTTTTTCAAACAATGGTTGGTGCAAACCACTTACTATAATGGGTGCCTTACTTTTCTCATTGCTGAGACAAAATATGCAACATCCAAAGATAAAGGAGGAAAGATGGACTCTAACTTATGGTTTGTAGAGGTTTCAGTTCATGAAACAGGCAGCAAAGGAGCAAAACAGCAGGACAGCTTCTTCCTGCCCTTTATATCCCATTCAGGCTATCTGCCTTGTGGTTGTTGCCACCCATAACCAGGGCAGGCCACCCTCAATCTTAGCATCACATTCTTTTAATTTCTTTTTTAATTTTTTAAATCTTCTACTTATTTATTTGATATAGGGTCTCACTATGCAGCTTGGGCTCAAAGTGATCCTCCTGTCTCAGCCTCCCCAGTGCTGGGATTACAGGTGTGCATCACTACACCTTGTTTTAGTGGCTGGCATGGAGTGCCCAGATTCTGGGGCCAGCATAGCATGTGGTACTAGGGATCAAACCTAGATCCTTGTTCTTGCCAGGCAGGTACTTAGACTGCTAAGCTATCTCCCCAGCCTAAACAATATGACTTTTTTTTTTTTTTGAGGTACCAGGGATCAGACTCAGAACCTCGTACTCACCAGGCAAGCAGCAGTGTATGCCACTGAGCTCTATCCCAGACCTCTAGCAGCACATTATTAATCTAGCATCAACCACACCCTAATCTAACCATTTTCAGAACTCTCAATCTATGACCACATGAGCCTTTGGGTAGACATCTAGATACAACCATGACGGGACCATAAAATTATTGTCATTAGAAAGAGATTCCATCAAGTTTGAAATTATGGCTTAGAAAGAACCAAAGCACAGATTTCTCAAGGCAACGGAGAAATTTCTCAATGCTAATGGTAGCAGGACTAGGAGGTTGCATGTGGTACAATTATTGGATTTTCTTATTTATATCATAAGATTGTTTACCAGTGCAAATTGGCTTTCTGCTCATGGAACCTCTGCTGCCTATGCTGTTCTCCCCGCAATGAAGGGAACATGAAATATGAGGTGTGATCAAAATATACAATGAATATTTAAATTTTTAAAGTGTATTACATTAAAAAACACATTACCACTAGTCCCCCTCAAAATGCTCCTCCTCACTTCCAACACACTTATCCTACCATCCTTGACACTTTCTGAAGCAATTCTGGAATGTTTCTCTTTCAAGAGTGTCTTTATGAGGTGTGATTAAAATATACATTGAATGTGACTGCCATCAAACAGAAAGGCAAGCTCCTGAAAATGCCAATAATCCCAGAACATGGGGAGCTGAGGTAGGAGGATAGTCACAAGTTTGAGGCCAGCCTGGGCTACATAGTGAGTTCAACACCAGTCTGAACTCATAACAAGACACTCTGAAAGAAAGAGAGAGGAGACACAGACACAGACAGAGACAGAGACAGAAAGAACAGGGAGGGAGGGAGGGGAAGAAGTGGGAGGAAAGGGGAGGGAGGGAGGCATGGGGAGGGAGAGAAGGAAGGAAGGAAGAAGGAAGGAAGGAAGGAAGGAAGGAAGGAAGGAAGGAAGGAAGGAAGGAAGGAAGGAAGGAAGGAAAATTATGGTGTGTCTTCACCCACCTTATTCACCAGATCTGGCACAGTGTAACTTTTGTATCATCCTCAAATTCAAAATTACCACAAAAGGTAAACATTTTGGGTGAAATTTTCACTGAGGCAACCATGACTACAGCGAAAGATACTCACAATAAAGGACTGCTCATGGTACAGGACTTCACAAAGTGGCAAGCAGAATAGGATAAGTGTGTTCCAAGCACCTTTGAGGGAAATTAATGGCAATGTGTTTTTTACTTTGATAACTTTTTAAATTTAAACATTCATCATAGTTTTCAATCATACTTCAATGCTGAAGCAATGATTAAGTCCTAAACTCTTAAGATAGCCTGAGATGTTTCTATTGTGTCCCCAGATTTTTACCATATTGGCTACTGCTGCTTTGGGGGAGGGAAGAAAGACAACCTAGATTCTTTCTAGACAGAAAACGTGTATCAATTTCACTGCAGGGATGCTTCAACTACAGGCTGGGAGCAGTTTTCCTCATGTATGTTTGTTCTGTGACAGCAAGGGACACAATAAATCCAAGAAATGTCTCTGGAGTGTAAGTATAATCAGACAGGGATCATTCCAGTGGGTGTGTGAGGCTGGAAGGTGTGCCCCTGATAGGACAGTAGGGAGGTAAGTGGCCTTATGTGCTGGCTTCTTGCCAATTGCTATCCAAGTAAGAGGATAAATGGAAGAAGATGGAAACCAGGAGTTAGCAGGTTGCTTCTCTCAATTGGTCATTTCACGCAACAGTTTGACATACCTAAATATGGGTGTTATTATTTCCAGTTTACAGTTATAGACCCTGTCACTCAGAGGTGAAATGATTGGCTTAAGGTCCCAAGATAAGGGGCAGAATCAGTTTAACACCAAATCCTTCCAGCTGAAAGCTCTCTGATTTCTGTTCTTTTTTTTTTTTTTTTTTTCTGTTCTAAGGCATAGTAAGTTCCAACTACACAACCTTCACTCCAAACATATGTCTTGACCACAGGTCGTGAACTGTTCTCCTCATATATCTTTGTTCTTTGATGGAAAGAGACGCAATAAATTCAAGAAATGTAACTGCCTCTGTCATAATTTCTCCTGGATCTTCTCTGAGGAGATGGGCATGGACAGCTGTCTGTGAACTTCTTGAGACAGTCGCTATTGTTTTATCCCAAACCAAGCAAGGCTGCAATGCCTTTAGCTCCACAGGCCTTTCTTTCAAAAAAGAAAGAAAGAACATAATGTAATAGATAAGAAACAAAAAAATAAAAGGAAGATAAAATAATAGATGTGCAGTTTCTAAGATTCCCTTTCCACTCTGAATAGCAGGCATAGTCCTCGGTGGTTATTATTTTTGGACCACTGACCGTGAGCGATTAGAATCTCTTCTATGTATATGCAGCACCAGGACACAGAGATATTACTTGGCCTGCCGAGGTCACACACAGAATTAACTACAGAGGCCAGTGCCCCTAATTCCCCATCATTTGCTGGATCCACCCACACTGCTGTTTTATGCAGACTTAGTAAATATTTACAGCTTTAAATATCCTCCCGGCTGTAGTTAGGACAAGAAGTGCTCTCCTATATATGTACAACAGATGTGATACATTGCAAGCTAGAAATGCATAGACATAAGCTCCTGCATCCTGGAAGCACTAGCTAAACCCTGGGAGATTCAAGACTTAACAACGGTACTTTGTCCCTTCAGGGTCATGAAGGTTTTACATATAAGATGACTTTGTTTTTTAAGCGAGTTGAGTAGAGCATGGATTGAATCATACCCTTGCGTCCAATGAGAAAGCTTTCGCACTAAATAAATAATAACCTAAAATAACATATCAGTCCTATTTCTCTTTCTGAATAAGCATTATATTTATTTTAATGACAAATGTCATAGTTACTTTTCTTGTTCCTGAGATTAAAATACCTGTTCTCCAGAGTTAGAGGAGGAAAGGTTTATCTGGCTCATGGTTTATAGAGATTTCAGTCCATAATCAGCTGGTTCCATAGTAGGGCGTAGCAGATAAGCCTCCGAGGAGTGAAACAGTGCTTTTCTGTACCTTTTGTACTCTATTTAGGCTACCATGATTAAAGTGATGTTAAATCAATCAGTGAGCCAATTTAGCTATCACACGTCCTTAATCCCAGCATTGTAGCATAAATCAGCCATACGCTTGGGAATCGGCCCCCTTCAGAAAAGCCCCACCTATACCCTCATGAAGCTTTTGGGGGACAGCTAAACACAGTCAGAATACAAATGTGCTTTAATATAAGATCTACTTGAGTAAGGAGGACATCTGGAAATTGAAGCATTTCAAATGAGTTTCTTTCATACTTTACTGCAAATTTTGAGAGGTAACCCTAACACAAACTAACTAAGAAAACAGGAATTTTGCTAGTTTATGAAACAAAGAAATCCACTGGGATGGATCTTATTCAAACAATCCTGATACTTTTTCTCTGCTTTCAAACGCATGTGTAACATTCTTCCCTCTCTAGCCCAAGTTTTCAAGCGGCCAGAGCCCACTGCCCTCCTCCCTTCCACTGCACACATGCTGGGCAGGAGTCTTGTTGGCTCAATGAGGCAGCTGCCCTTGGGCCAATCCTGGTAACCAGAGAGAGGGGGACAAGTGTCTGGTGAGGCTGGCTCTGTTGCCCGCCAGTTTTAGTCAAGTAAAGCAGCCTAGATAGAGAATAAAAGCGGCAGAAAAAAGCACCATTAAGGGTTCTCATTGCTTCACTACCTTCTGCACACCTGTCTTGTTTTTGTGCCAAGACCTGACACCCGCCACCTCTAAGAGGAGAGGCTTATTTCTGCTCCAGTTGCAGCCATGGTCAGCTGGCTCCAAGGCACAAATGGTAGGGTAGGAGTGCCTGGCAGGGGAACCTGTTCAGCCTTGGCAGCCAGAGAGCAGGGAGAGAAGAGGAGGCCAGGGACAGAAATACACCTTTCCAGGTCTCACCTCTCCAGACCACAGCCCCTGTGACCCATCTCCCCTGACCACACCCAGCCTCTGATAGCACATTTAGCTGCCAATCTTATTGGCAACTGAATCCACTGATGAATATGAAGCCTCCATGCTCCAAACACAGGAGACTCTGGAAGACAGTGTAGATCTAATCTATAACACTACCCTTCCCCATGGAAGGTGGTGGCTTGGTTGGCCAATGATACAGGTTGACTGCAGCCCCACTAGGACCAGGCAGTGAAGAAGGAGGTGGAACAGTGCCAGAGGAGACAGAGTATCAATGCCAAAGAAGTATGCAAAGCTGAGCTGGGCAGATAAAAACATGCTAATTATCTCACACTGATCCTCTGGGCTTGTGATAGAAATAATTACAATGAAAGTCCAGTTGAGCACCTGGTACTGGGTGCATTAAGAGGGATGCCACCCTCTTAATGTCAAGTGTTATTGTGGGGATGTGGTTTAGGGGCTACTTTGTGCCTTGGTAAGTTGATTTGCAATGGCTTCATAGAGTTATTAAGAATATTAGTAATGAAATTTATCATCCCTTATCAAATTTCTGTACTGGGTTCCCATGCTTCCTAAATAACGTTTTATGCATTCTAGTACATCCCTTATGAAATAGCTGGTGCATATTCCACTGAAGAGCCTTTCTAGTGATGAAGAAACTGGACCTTAACAAGGTTACACAGTCTCCCCAGAGTCTCACAACTGGTTTGTCTCCTGTCCTGACTGGGGATCAGCTCCCTTCTGGGCCACCATTTGGCTCAGATGAGGAAGATTGATGAGGGCTCTTATATCAAGCACTGATATGATGCACTTTTAATGGCCTTTATTTTCATCTTTCAAGGAAAGCAGCATAACCTTCCCTGGCTAAACACTTATTTTGGGAAAAGCCACAAACCAGTCCCTTGGTTCCTATTTTTGAAAATAAACCCAGCCTGACTCTGTTGAGTCGTCAAAAACTGATAACCTCACAGCAGTTTCTCTGGCTATAGCCTACAGAACAAGGAACTATGTCTTTTGGGTGTCGCCATGAGTTTTTCTTACCATGGCCAAAGGAAATGAAAAGCTCTACAAAAAACCCATAAAAAGGCTGAGAAACCCTGGGGAAAGAAGACAGTGAGAGAAAGATACTAAAGAGAAAAAAGGGAATATGGAAAGTCCAAGAAAAGCATGGTGCATGGGAGCCAAAATGAAGAGTGGAAAGCAAAGCATGAGGGAAGTGGTGTCTGGGTCCCAGGAGGTGAGGCAACCTGACATTGTTGCCTCCCTACCACGTGCGTGGGTCTGTACAGCCCATCCCTTGTTGCTTTTAATGTGATCATCACAACACCCTTGAGGAGATGTGTGCTCATCCCATGACTCAGGGAGCAAAACAGGGTTAAAGAGTCCAGCTAAGATGATGGATTACTGCAGCTAATCACTGTTAAAGGTGAGGCTGAACCCAGACCTATTCAATCCAGAGTTCACCTTTTTCCTGCCTCTCTCTTCTTCTCGTTGCCCAATTGCTTTGAGCTTGAGACAAGGTTTCTTGGACAAAGGATTTCTTGAGGAAGTAGTCTCAGGCATAGGGAAGAGAAGGAAGCAGGACGGGGCAGGAGAAACTTCTCAGCAGGGACACAGTTTCTGCTACTCTAGCTTCACCTAATTCTGAGGGGAATATGAATTGCACCTCAGAGTTCATTCTGCCTTGAGCCAACGGGAGCAGTGTTCAGTAACCCATGTTAGCCAGCTCTGTCTTCAGGTGTCTTTCTGGGCCAGGGCAGAGGGCAGTGACATCTCTGAGGAGCTGCTGCTGAGCAGAGGGCATCGCTCTGGACACAAGGACAACAATAAGCTATTAGCAGCCACACTCACAGGAGCTAAGGGATGGACCAGAAGCCAGCAGAGATTTGGGTGCGGCAACTACAACCATGTACGCCCTCCCACCAGCCTCTTAACACTAGAGGGAAGGGAGGGCAGGAGTCAAAAGAGGAGGAGCCATTGTCCTGGTGGTCACCTAAAACCCCACCCTCAGTGCCATGTCTATTCCAAAGCCCCAGCTGTAGCAACAGTCCATTCCTGTGGCAGCCTCACACTGGGACAAATCCTGTAACAACACCCAAGGGCCCCCTAGATTTAACTCAGTCACCAGCTGCCCCCTGTCCCAAGTCTGTGTCAATTAAGTGGACTAGAAGAAGCCCAGGGCCCAAGATCATTGACCTCTCCCTCACCACGTTCATTTATTCATCATCAACCCTTTCTCTACTCTCCTTTCTTTGCTTTTCTCAAGAAGACCTTATTTAAGCCTTATAAACATGTAATAAATATGGACTCCCACTAAATCAAAGATTTAGCATCCAAGTAGACTCTGAATTCATGAGCCTGAGATTTCTTCCAAGTCCCTGGTGACTGTGTAGGCAGCCAGATTGATAATCCTCATGCTGGTCACTCTGAGGCTATGCACTAGATTCACCTGACCATTAAAAAATGGCCACACCCTAGACATTCTAATTCTTCTTAATGGAGGATATAAAATTTGTGGAGTTTTATTTGTTTACATTCTCAGATTCATCTACTATCAACTACAATAAAAAAAAAAAAAACACTGTCTTAAGGATTTTTAGAGTTATGCCCTCAATAAGCATGTCAGCGTAGAGACTTGGAACTGGGATCAGACCCCTAGGGAGTGGCAAAACATAGACATTGACAGTGGCATCAGGAATACAGGAAAAGACTCTCACATTGGTTTGACCACGAATAGCCAGGTTTATCACATTTTTATCAAATGTAAAGTGGAACTCGATTTTTCAGGAATTGTCTTGTGTTTTCAGATCTTCCTCAGCAGGTCCCTTTGTACTGAAGGCTCCTTTCTTCTCCCAGAAATGGAGGGTAGAAGAGATCAAACCCAGAATTACTTTGCCAGTCAAGACTGCTCAGAGCCCTATATTAACTACCTGTCTCTTAAGCTTTCATTCCTGATAGGCTTAAGGCCTAAGACAGACCAGCACTGAGTACTGAAATTGTCCCTGAGTAGCTACATCAACACCATAGCCTTCCCCTGTGTGTACACATTTCCATACAGACCCAACCTATAAGACTGCACTTCTAGCCCAGCAGAACTTAGTGCAAAGCTCTGGCTAGCACTCCGAGGCTTTCCGGGACTGGCTTGCTTCAGCTTCTTCAACAAAATAGGATCGAACCAACCCAGTGGATGGTTCCTATGTCTTGTTCATTTTCCCCACTTGTAAAGCTGATTCTTCTTTCTTCTTGATATTTAAAGAGTTAAATTCTCTAAATACTGCCTCCTCTATATTAGCAACTCCTGAACCATTGTTTTAGGGGGGGACTTCAGGATTCGTCCCCTATTGGCCTTTGGTCACATTTTCATCAACCATCTGATACATCATCTTGTTCTATGTTTCTGCTTAGTTGAAGGTGGCTTATATATTATTGATTCAGTGACATCAAACTCATAATCCACAAACAGCACTGTCTCTGTACCTGAATGTAACTTATCTGCCATTAGTACTTTTTCCTGTAAGGATTAGCATAGCCTTCCCCACCCCCACCCCTTATTAGTGTCTAATGCAGAATACAGGCTTGCATGGGGCATTTTCATACACTTATACAAAAACCAGGCAATACTTCAGCCTACTGCTTTGGAGTCATTTTAAACAGTTAAGTCACTAACAGAAAGCATAAAAATGTGAAAATTTGGCTCCACATAACCAGAGAGGACCCTCTTTTACAGTATGAGAGCCACACCACCTTGTTCGGCCTCTGTAACTGCAGTGTCTGCCTCCCTAAGCATGCCCACAAATGACTGCAAAACCCATATACCTAAGGATTTGATAGCTACAGTGAAAGCTTATCAGGTAGGAAAACTTATAACATAGAATCTTCAAATAATATTTGTTACCCACTTCTAGGTGACAAACTATTGGGACCTTGTTATTAATTTGAAAGCCTCTGCTTCAAAGAAGAGCCCCTGAAATATTCTATAGAATATAGTAAAGAAAAAAAAATTATGTAATTATTACCCATTTCCTTAACCAGAAATCTTTTCATGGAAAAATATTTACATTTCCAAAGGTGCTTAAAGTTTTGGGGTTTTTTGTTTCTTTAGTTTCATTTTGTTTCTGGATCAGCGAAAAAGAAAGAAAATCAGTCTAGGTGTCTTCTGTGAATGTTAGCTTCTTGAGAGAATAGTATTATTTTTGAGAACTGAGAAATGGATGTATTTGTGGCTTTTCTTTTTCATACATTCAGAGTATCTTTATTTTTAAATAGCACCATCCATATGACAAAGCAAACTGAGGCATGCCTGTAAGGTTTGTGGAGGGGATCTGTCCAAGCTGGGGTATTGGCCTACAGTTTTCCAGGTGATACTGGTTGAGAAAGGCACATGCTAACCACTCCCACCACCAAAGACTGAGCAAACACAAAGAATGGAAGTCTCTCTTCCCCTGCCCCAGGTCTGAGTTCGCGCCT
>PVKA01033899.1:0-23941 GCA_004027165.1 Ctenomys sociabilis | reverse complement strand
ATTGAACGAAACCCTTCTCTGGCCCTTGGCTGAAGGGAGATGAACGTAAGACAACTGCCTCCCACCCACACCTGAAAGGAGCTTGCAGTGCCAGCAGGAGCTGGAGAATACATTTAGAGAACAGAAGGGCTTTGTTCAATAAGGGTTTTCTCAGATCTGTTCAACAGGCTAGTGTTTAGGGTATTTCTGACCCAAAGGAGGACTTCTGTGTGTGAATTTTCTAAGGTGAAATAAAAGACCCTCTTTTTTTCCTGCTAAAGAAAGGATCCTTATGATAGGTTCCAGAGTTTGGTTGACTACCTGACAGGTGAGAATGGGGGGACTGTCATAAGAGTAATCATGGAGACTGGGTAAACCTGAGCCCCAAACTGTTGATGGGATCTGAAATGGCAGCCTCCAGGAAGTGTGACTCATTGCCTAGAAAATGGAAAGAATAGGCAACAGCAAACTCCTGGCTACTGCCTGTTCTAGGGATTGATTGGGACAAAGACCTTCATTCTTGTGAGTTAGAACTATTTCAGGAAAGAATAAAGGAGACATTGCATCCTTTAAAAAAGAAATTAAAAAATAAATTAAAATAGGATATTTTTATCACTCGGAGGGTGAAAATTATAGAAGTTATTATCATCTACAGACCGCAAATTCCTCCTCACTTTTCTCAGAATCAGCTTCTTCCTGAATGTTCAAAATTTTCCCTCCAAAAAATGCCTGTTCAGTTGTTTCTGTTTTAATATAATTTTAATTTTGATATAATTAAAATTAAAATTTTGGATAGTCCTCAGATTCCACTGATATTTGATCAAAATGATTCACCATGTTAACTATTCTTGATATTACTCCCATAATAGACATTTATCGCTCTAATAAATATTCCAAGATAATTCCAAATATTGATTTTTTTAAATGAAATTTTGCTTTTTTATTAAAGCAAAATGGAGTTTCTACAGAAGGGCTATGTTCTGACATCTGGTTTCAAGAAATCCTTAAAACAATGAGATCAAACATTATTTGGCATTAATGGTAAGTTAAGAATCCAAAGTTGCAGGGTACATTTATGGTCACTACACAGAACACTTTCTTACCTGAGTAATTAAACATGTTCTTTCAGTTTATCAACAAATGCACTTTTATTTCTTTTAAATAATTTTAAGATTTCAACTAACTGTATGATTTCTTCAATTCTATCATTCAATTTATGATTGAAGAGAAAATTTTAGTGACTCTTACTCAATGAATTTTTATTAGTTGGGTGTTCTTCATATCATTTTGAACTATCTGAGTCAAAACGAAGGCATAATAGGGAATAATTATTATTATTATTACTTTTTCTGGTTAAAAAAATCAACTACTGTTACCAACAATGGAAAATCATGTTAAATCGTGAGGTCTGTGACTGTGTCAGTTGGCTATAATCCAACTGGACAAATTAGCATCTTCCTTAAGCCTAGAAGTTAAGCAACACCAGGCAATGTATGTAAATTAAAAACACAGAATCATAAAGTCTACTTAAAAAAAACATTGATATTGTTCTGCTTAATTTTGGTTATGATTCTTTATGTTGGTCTTGTCTTTTTATCTCAAAAAACATAAATACTTCTTTTAACGTCAGTTGAGACACCAGTCTTTCACCAAACAAATTTAACTTCAGGTTCTCTACCTTGTATCACAAAATATGAATGATGATTACTCATTTCCTGCCCTTCACTCTTGTCTTATGAAAGTGGGTACATTCTATATGTCTTATACTTGCACATGACCATGATCCTATTATTGATGCTTATTGTGTCCTTAGCCCATCTTTCTGTTTTCATCTTCTGAAATATTGCATTCTCTTTGCTACTCTTTTCAACAGCCAGTTTCTTCTTTTTCCACACTACCATGGCCCAACTTCATTGAATCTTCCTCTCTGGCCAAACTCATAACATTTTGAATTATTCCACTGGGCACTTAGCTATTGATTCTCAAACACAAATCTAGCTGAAAGACTCTAACAATTGGCATGTCATAGCTTCAGCAGTAACCTTCCTTGAAATTTTTCTGCAAAATTAATTAGTCCTCTGACTTTAACATAATTCTCAGGCAAAGATACTAAACATATGCAAAATGCAGACAAATGTTCTGGCAAGGCTTATCACATGTTTTCTGGAGTATGACAACCAATGAAGTACTTCTTCCCAGCAGAAAACTCGTAAGCCTGATTTGTACCAGCATCATTTCTATCAGCATTCTGTGATAGCATATCTGTCTTCTGTGCTCTAACCAGAATCATCTATCAAGTCCACATAAAGGATTCCAGAACTGCTGCTGTATCCAGCACCTCCAAATCCTTCCAAGCTCTTCCCACAAGCCAGTCCCACAGGCTCCTAAAGGACATGGTCAGGTACAGTCACAGCAATGACCCCATTTCTTTGGCACCATGTTTTAGTTACTTTTCTCATTCTTGACAAAAGGTACCTGACACACAAATTTAAAGGAAGAAATGTCTACTTTAGCTTATTGTTTGTACAGGTTTCTGCCCATGATTGTCTGATTCCAAGGCAGGATGGCATGGCATAGTGGCATCACAGAAAAAACCCATAAACAAGACAAGCAACAATAGCTTTTTCCGTAGGCTTCTTGGATAGGGTGTGGCAAAACAATCAGTGAATAATTTAATAATCACAGATCCTTCTTCCCAGTATCACATAATCTATATTCAGCTACCTCTGGTAAAGACCCACATTTCACTGCATGAGGATCCGGGGCAACTTGGAGACAAAAGCCATAAAAGTAAAATTATTACAAAAAAAAATTGTAAGACAAGAGAATGACATTTCAGTGTTTCATGAAATTCGTTTTATTAATTGATGATTGATGGAACATTTCAAGTTTTTAAGCTTTTCTCTCTGCCTCTTCTGTATTATAAATCAACTTTCCTCATCATTAAACTATAACTATACCCATGTCTGTAAGGAATATGCTAGCTTTTATTTACAGACTATGTTAATATTACCACCCATTTAATCACTTCCTTTCTCAGAGGATGAGCATAGGATAAACTTTATGAGTACTTTTGAAATCCATTTTTTAGTAGACACTTTACAATAACACGTGTTTTTAGGGTTCAATACAGTATTCGTTGTGTAGTATTCACACAGCAGGGAAAGCCTGACTATTGAAAAGTATCATTTTTTGTTGGAAAAACACTTAAAATAGATTTTCTACATTTGTGAAGTACATAGAATATTATCACCATATTTTATTTCCTTATTACTCTATAGAACACTAAAACAAATTCTTCTTCTTTAAATATAACTTGATAGCTACTGGTCAAACTTTCAATATTGTTTCACCTACCACTTCTCTCTCCAGAGAAATAAATTAATTTAATTTTCTCTCTCACATGTCATATGTCTTCCACCTTAAAGGGCTTAGCATTTCCAAGATGCTGGCATCTAATACCACTTTTCACTAGTTGGCAGGTTTTGAGAACACAAACCTACCAAGTCTGACATCAGTGGTATCAGCAACAAATTGCACTCAGCAAGTACTTCCCAAAGGACCTTGGGCTCATTCTTCATCCTGAAGACACAGCAAGAAATCAAAGAAGCCAAAGCCCTTTTCTAGGGTGGTAGCACTATGCTAAAGAGAGGTAGACCAGAAGTAAACAAGTAATCCCCGATATATTAGGCAGTGACAACTGTACCTAGCAAATGAAAGACAAGACAAAGATGAAGTGACAATTTCACATGGCCTTACTGGACTTGGGAAAGAACATGACTGTGTACAATAAGTGAGCATGAGAAAGGAATCCCAAGCTGGAGAGTGATATGTAACTTAATTGTGGCAGAAATATGATTGCTCTATTTAGGGAAAATTTCAAGACACAAGGATAGTTTGAGAAGAAAAGAACTGGAGAGAAAATTAGTGCATAATGGAAATTTTATGCAGACTTCCAAAACTCTGTATGTCAAATGTAATACTGTTTTTTCCTTTTCTTTTCTTTTCTTTTCTTTTGTTTTGTTTTGTTTGTTTGGTGGTACCGGGGATTGAACTCAGGCCCTTGTGCTTGCCCAGCAAGGGCTTATTCTACTGAGCTATCTCCCAGCCCCTGTAATATTGGTTTTATGATGACAAAATTTCTACTTTGGAAGTGAGGCAAACTTCTGATATGGCAGTAGCTCCACAAAAACTACTATGCCACTCATGTGTATATGGCTTTTTATGCTACCTGTTTATTTCTTCTTTTATTTTATTTTTTCTAATGCAATTTATTGTTAACATTCAGTATATACTCTAGTTGGAATAACTGCAAGAAATCCAAATGAATCTGTACATTTGAGCGAACCAGTCCTATAAACATTTGATTTCATATTCTTGACATGTTCTTACATTTCACCAGTATCAATGAACCTCACATCTGCTGGATAAAAATATCACTTTGTGCTTTCTAAATACATAGTAAACCATTGTTTACCAACTATCTTCTATTTATTTGGTTTCCTAATGGCCTCACCCTTCTCTCTGGTTTCTGTATTAGTTTCTAATATATAACTGACTCGACAACAAAACCACTTCTATTAACCCAGTAGAAAACATCAAAAACTTATTCCCCTGTTTTGGACAAAAAGTTTAGTGTTTGGTTTGACTGCTTTTTGCTTCCCAGCTCCCTTGATAAAATATTCTATGTCTCATCTAATTTCTTTTTCCTAACAGCCTTAAGAGCTTACATGACCCTCATGTTGTCCAGAGACATTTCTCACTGATCCTTGCTCTTTTCCTCCATGATAATGATTATGAGGGTAAAATCAGTACTTGTAACACAATGTTTATTTGTCAAAAATTTCTATCTACAATGTGGTCCTCACAGATTGTCATTTTATCTGGTTCAACTGTGGCAACACTTACAGATGAGAAAAGTTTAGTTTCCTGATTAGCAACCTCCACATTCACTGTGACACTTGCTCAGGGACACTAAAATTCCCTTCCTCAAAATGCGCCCTTGGCTTTCTTCTTTTCTAATATTTTATTATTCATCAGAGATTTTCCCAGAATTTGCTGTTTTCTCTCACACATTGCCTGGAGCTATGCAGGACCTGTCCCAGGCTACTTTCTTCTGACTGTGCACCATTTGCCCATTTTACAGTCACACCATGCATTTTATAAGTACACAGTATGAACTATATTTGAATTGAAAAATGAAATTGAAATTGAAATTATTATACTAGCCTGTCATGGACTTCTCTGTCTGTGATTGTGTTTAACTGTATCAGTTTCACCAATATGCAGGAAGTCTTAAATTCAGGGAATAGTTGTCACTTTTATCTCAGTACAACTGAGTTTATAGACTAAAGTCCGATCATGTTCTCTGTCAGTAATAGCATATTTCATCATATTAATTCTAATAAGAAAGCAATATTTGTTTGTGACATACAAATGCCATATATTTTCACATACAGTAGTATGCTTTAATGAATCCTCTCAAAAATTGAGGAGTAAGAGGAGGAGGAGAAAGAAAGCCCTGTTAAAATACCACCATTAACATTTTAAACCACCAATTGAATGATAGTATGGAATATAGTGGCAGTCTGTTACTGACGTTTCTTTTATGAATGAAGATCATGAGTTAACAAAGTACACAGTGTGGGTCATAGATAATAAGGTACCTGTAGGAGACACTTCCTGGTCCTCGTCTCAGTCCAAGAAACCAATATTTGTAATCCCAAAGTTACGTTATTGGAATCCCATCAAGTTGATTCCAATCTACCACTTTCCATGCAGCCCACGGTGAAAATGAGGACACTAAATTATATTTTTAATCATCGGGGAGTCAAGGGGCTCTAGGTCCAGCCACGAAGATGGCTTTCCGGAACCAAGAGGGCTACCCAGGGCCTCACCCAGTTTTTATTCAGTGGGGGAGTGGCTTGAGGAGGATTGACTGAGAATCATGGGAATTAGGTGACTACTATGAGCTGAGCTAGGCAGGTGGCCTAAATTTACCTCTGCCATATGCAGAGAGGATATGCAGAAAGTGAACCTCACTATATAGTGTTTAATGTTTTGGAAAGTCTGGTGCTTCAGCTTTGATGTAGTCTTTCAAGCCCCAGGAAGTCAAAGCCTCTTTCTTGAGGCTCGATCCCGGCTGACAGCACAGAGCATTAGCTCTACCATCCTGTCTCGACCCGGCTCACATTAAGGAGCAGCAAGTTTATCAGGGAAACACGCATGCCACCTTCAAAGACCATCACCATCACCTCAGCTAGACCAATACACATTGCTTAAGGCCAATGGAAGGATAAACAGAAGTCCTAGCCAGCTCTCTACATAACAATACAAGGAAATAGGATCAGGCTCAGTCAAAATGGAGACAGTTGCTCTTCTTTCAAGGAGAGCTGCTGGGTGTGCCCTCCACAGGTACCTGTTTCACTTCACTATGAAATGTCAAAATATGATCTCAGCTATCGACCTTCTAAAGATCACTTCTTCCTGAGTAGGAGGCCATAGCTAATAGACATGACTTTGCATTTGTAGTTCTTTTTTCTGTTACTAATAATCTCTCAGTTACTACCTCAGTGAAGCAGGAGAGGAGTGATATAGTACCTATGTTTTGGTGTTCCCAAGAAAACATAGATGAATGAGGTAACTATCCTAGCTAAATGTAAATGTCAACATTTTGCCTTTACCTGGTAGATGAAGTTTATCTTTTCATTTGTTTATTACTTTACAGGTCTGCCTGGAAATCCATTTATCTATGTGCTTTCACACAGTGTGAAAGCCATAATATGTGTTCTCTACCTTTTTTTTTGGCAGAACCAGGGACTGAACTCAGGCCCTTGCACTTGCCAGGGAAGTGCTTACTCCACTGAGCCATCTCCCTGGCCCCTCTGTTCTCTGTCCTTCACAGTGTTTTCTTTCCTTCTCTCTTTGACTAGTCACTTTCAAATTCAGCTTTAAATGATTTCAGTAATGACCATAAAAAGACCAAAGTCTTACCCAAAGTAATAATTTTCATCCCACATTCCTGTACAATGCCATTACTTTCATTTTTCAGCTATAAGGACTATATTGCTAATAGCTATTTCAATCACTTCATTTTCCAAGTTAAGAGCACTGAAGTAATTATAAACATGAGAATTTCTTTGAGATCAACTAGTAGATTTTGTGCTGTCATAATTCGTTTTGCAGTAAAACCTCCTAGGATATATATTTTACTTATCTGAAATTTGTTTTTTACTTTTTGCATCTTGCATGCTACATATTACAAACCCTGAAGTTCTCTCCTTTTGTGCTCTCTTTGTCAGCACGTGTACCTTCCCTGAGTCAACAGGATAACCATCAGTGCCCAGAAGGTGGCAGCACTGGGCATGCTTCTTGCTAATGTCCTCCATCGCTGGTGTCCCAATGATGTCTGATCCACAGAGTGATATTAGCTACTGGAAGCCTTCTCTACAAAATGCAGTTACAGCAAGAACAAAGCACAAGAGTGCTACCTCCCAGGAGGAAGTCCAACTTTGGCCCCAAGCCTAAAGAGTTGAGATTTGTAATTACTTCAGCACTGAAGAAGCCCAAAGTGACTGGGAGCACTAAAAAAATAAATAAATAAATAAAGATTCTGTTGATAAAATAACACCCAATGTTTATACTTGAAAAATTTAAGTTAAAATGTCATTTAAAAGAAATCATCATTTATTCTAGCCATACTTACTGTGATAACATTTTCCAAATGGAAATTTAAAGTTTAATCACACTAAACAACTCTACTGTGACATTTCCTCATTGGTATTAAGATTTCCTTCAGGAATCAAAGGTTTAAATATTAAATGTGAAACACTAAATTTCCTGGAAGGAAAAAAATGAATAGAAATGTTAAAGACAGAGGGTAGGTAGAGAATTCATGAGCAAATGCCAAATTGCACAGAAAACACTTCAAAGAATCAACAATTGCGATCCCATCTCTTTGAAAAGTTTTTGTCTTCAAAAGAAATCACCAACAAAGTAAAAAGAAAATTTATAAACTGGGAAAAATTTGAAGTCAACTGTCCCTCTGATAGATCCCTTCTATCTAAAACACACAAAGAATTACCAAAAAGTCAAGCCTCCAAATTTGTGTAGTAATTTTATTTATTTACTTACTTACTTATTTTTTAGTGCAGGGTCTACAGGATATCACTACACAGATCGCGCTTTAGTGATTTTCCCGTTTTCAGCTTTCCAAGTGCTGGGATTACAGGCACACACCACCATGCCCATTCTCAGTCATTGCAGTGTCAGCTTGCCCGGGTGCTGACAGCTCAGCAGGCCAGGGGTGAAGTGACTGACCACTGACCTCTGCATCTGCCTAAGTGGGTGCTTTGGTCCTCTGAGCTATCTGTGTGGCCCAGGCCTCCAAAATTGAAAAACCCAATCTAGAAATGGGCATCTGAGAGGAAAATATGCTTCTCAGATAAAGAAATGCCAGTGGAAAATAAATATATGAAAAATATTTAACATCATTGGTCATTCTAGAAAGGCAAATTAAAACAATACAATTCCATCTCACCACAGGCAGAATGGCTATCATCAAAAGGTCAACTGATAATAAATGCTGGGGAGAGGGCTGTGGGTAAAAGGCAGCCCTTCTCCACTGTTGGTGGCAGTGCAGACTGGTACATTCACTATGGAAATCAATGTAAAGATTCCTTAAAAATCTGTGATTGGAGATCCCACTCAAGCAACTACTTCCTCTTGAGTATTTTTCCAGGAAACCTGAAATCATCATACTACAGCGATATATATATATGTGCACTCCTACTTATAGCAGTGCAGTTTGTCATAGGTAAATCTTGGAATCAACCCAAATGCCCATCAACTGAGGAATGGGTGAAGAAGTTGTATCAATTTTACAAAATGCAGTATTGTGTAGGTATAAAAAAGGACATTTTTTCAAAATCTTCTATTTATTTACTTGGTACAGGTCTCACTACATAGCTGGGACAGGCAGTGTCCTTCCCAGGTTCCCGAGCACTGAGATTATAGCCATGCACAACTACACCTGGTTTCAGTGACCACAACACCGAGCCCAGGATTCTGGGGCTGATAGGGCATGAAGTACCGGGGTTTGCACCTGGGTGCTTGTGCTTCCCAGGCAGGGGCTTATACTGCCAAACTAGCTTCTCAGCACCCCACTGAAGGATAAATTTGAGGCTTTATTAGTAAATTGATACAATTAGACACCATACTTTTGAGTAAAATAAATCGCACACTTATATACAAACATCATATGGTTCTCTCAGTATAAGAACCTGAGCAGGTGAATAAAATCTGAAGAGTACAGTAGATATTGTGGAAAGGAAATGAATTTGTTCAAAAGAAAAGAATAACTGAGATGAGAACAGCAGAGAAAATGGGGGAAAGATATATGTCTATGTAAATAAGCAGGATGGTATTGTGGATTTCTGCTGGTCTGTACAAAGGAATAGTTGATACTTAATAAATTTTTTGTCTTCTTTTTTTCATTTTTTTCCTTTTTGTCTCCTCTTAATTTCTTATATTTTTGTCTTTTTTTCTTTTGTCTTCCAATTTTACATGCATATATCTGGTAATGTCAATGACTAATACAAAGAGAACAATATTCAATACAACAAATACTGCCAATAACGCCATTATGTTGTTTTGTGAAATTTTGTATGATTGGTAGTTTTCTCTACTTTAATACTATTTTGTACTGCCTTTAATAAATAAAAAATAGGAAATTATTTTTCTTCCTGAACTTCAGTCCCTTGGATTCCTTGAAATTTCACTCCCATGTCTTTCCGTCATTAGACAATTGGCCTGACACTCTATTCTCTCTTGGTATACTTTAGGCTCTGCCTTAATGACTACTCCAAATAGCATTATTTGAGTCCCTGCAACCTAAAAGAATTTCACATACTAATACTCTTACTACAACCTCTGTACTTGATTTGTTATGTGTCTTTCAACATTGTATCCTCTATCCTCAGGCTGCTTTCTTACAGTCTCCCAAAACGTGTCTTTACTCATCCTGAAGAAGCATCGCTCACTTCTTCTTTTCCTTAATGTTCCTATCCTCTCTATTCTGGATTTATGTTGATTTTGTGTTAGAATTTTCTTTCATATAAGAGTTTTCCTTTGTACTTTTCTATCTTTAACTCATCTTTAAATTTTGTGAAGTTAAGAAATGCATTTCAGTAGCCTTTGAATCTCAGGATGCATAATCTTATGAAGCCCAGGTGCTCTATAAATGTTTGTGTGGAAAAACAACAGGGAAAGGTCAGACTATCTTTTCTTGTATGTTTTCACAGCAGTCAGCCCTTATTTCCCTTTGTTGTAGAGCTCAGGCTCTCCAGGCCTGTAAGCACAGCAGGAATATGAAGAATCCGTACTCATTACACATGCAATATTTCAAACATTCTCAGTGTGGGGTATTTATTCTGAATGGGACCTCATGATATTCTTCAAGGTAGACTTCCTTTGAATTTGTCTGTAATTCATTTAGCATTTAGAATAAATCAGCAATTTATATCCCCAAATAGTCAAGTATAATTAGTTACATAAAAATAAAGATTTTTTTTTTTTAGTGGAACCAGGGATTGAACCCAGGCCCTTGTGCTTGCCAGAGAAGCACTTATACCACTGACCATCTCTCCAGTTCCCAAAAATAAAGATTTTTAAAACAATTCTTATTAAAAATAAGAGCATACAGTGGCAAAAATAGCTCTGCAGCATGGTTCCTGACTGGCAAAATGGTCAATTCATGGTTTGAAAACAAAAAACAAATAAATACATAAATATTGAACTCAGGACTTTGCAATTGCCAGGCAGATGCCTATAGTGCTGAGCCACTTCCCCAGCCCTGCTGAAATATATTTATCCTCTGAATTCAGAAGTCTGAGTGAAAAAAGAAGTCCATTAAGATGGAACACAAATCCTGCATGATATCAAAGAAGAAATCTGAAGATAATTTTTAGATCAACAGTATGTTCTTCTCACCAATACTGATTTCAACCTTTCTAAGATAAAACTGTAGTTAGACAACCTAAAAAAATTTTCTGTACTTCTCCCAAATGTGAACTTTCTCTCTTGTTTTGTCATGTTATATTCCAAAATACTGGGAAACGTATTTGACTGCTCAGTAAACTTTTCTCTAATTAATCTTTTTTTTCCTTTGTTCTTTCTCCTTTTCTTCTCTGTATACTTACTGGGAACACTGTTACTAAAAATAATAATACTGTAATGTAGTAAGTTATAATGATTTTTTATGAAAAATAATTGTTCTGATGCCAACATTGATCATGTGACATAATAAGGGAGTATGACAAGAAATGGTAAAATCTAAAAATAGACATAGCATACTGTTAGAATACAAATCAAGCAAATATTCAAATAAGAGCAGCTTTTCAGTTAAACGTGTCAGTATATACAGCTGACCCATGATGCCCTTTTAGTACTCACAGTCTCCTTATGCTGATAAAATTCAGCCCCATTTGATGTTTATGAAATGCGAGAGGAAGTGAATTGATGTTTGAATAGAAAAAAATTGACTATTAAAAAAGGCCTGCATTTCACATCTTTTTAAAAATGCTTCCACATGAATATAGTGGTTTCATGTTCTTAGGCCTCCTCAACATTCAGTGCAACATTTTTTACTGTGTCCTCAGTGCCAAAGAGCTTCTGACATTGCACATAGGGTCTCATGCTCTTCCATAGTTGTCAGTTGTGGTAATTTTCATCTTAGTAATGAGAATAGAGAAATAAATTCTTCATGGACTTTTTCATAATCTGCAAGATGCTGTAATCATACCAGAAGTGTACACACAGGATTCTAGTGCAAGAGCAAGGAAGAGAAAGAAGGACCAGTCAGTCCAAATATCACTACATAGCTACTTATGGCATCAATTTCATGACACACTTCTCACAGCATAGTACCTCTTTGTTAACATTTTTTTTCTTATAAAGTATATGACATTTTGTAACACTGCGTATTTAGTGATAAAAAATTTTTATTTCACTTTATCAAATGTCATAGTGAGGGCTCAGCCTTCAGTATCTAAGGGAACATGGAAAGTCACTGTGGGTTTTTCAATTCACATTTCCTAAATTCTCACTCTCAGCAAGATTTCTAATGCTCCCAAGTTATGAAAACAGAAAATACATTCCAAGTAATATACATATTTTTCTGAGAACCAAAATACTTTATTTTTTCTGAAATATGGATGTCTGTAACACTTAATGTTCTCTGTCCTACCTACTCCTTTTTTAATCTCTTAATTTTCTTTCTTCTTATTCATTCATTTCACTTCCCTTTGACACTAAAGAATAGAAATAGCCCCATATCAGTCTATCTAATTTATATCTAGATCTCTGCCAGCTTGACTATTACAAAGACTACTACTGGCTCAACACAGTCCTATACACTCCGCTTATGTGTATGTCAAGTTCTTTTGTCCATAGGTGGCAAGCTTTCTGCTATTATTTTGGTAAAGAGGTTTTTAAGGCATTTTTGGTGTCCTGCTTTCTCATTAACACTGATCTGCCTTTATGTTGTTATCTTGTGACATACTTTGTGATCTTTCTGCCTCCCACTTAATTTTTACAATCCTTGAATTTCTATCACAATAAATCCACATAATTTGATTTGCCAAAGTAGTCATTAATATTTATCCTCTCCCTACATTTGAGTTTCGTATTTCTCTAAATAATATCATTAGCCATGCAATTCTCAGCACAGAAACTTGACTCTTTTTCAATACTTGTTCTATACAGACCACATATGACTTATGATTATTCTTCCTCTCCTTTCCCTTTGTTTCCTCTTTCTTTCCTTTCTTCTTTCTTTTTCTTTTTCTTTTTTGTCTTTTGAGAAAAGAGCTCACTATACATCAAGCTGAGCATGACCTCTTTTTATAACCGAAGCTGCCTTGAACTCACAGTGATCCTCTTGTCCCACCATTCCAAGTGTTTGGATTATAGGCCCATGCACTACACCCATGCTCATTGTACTGTCTAAAAGTTTCTTCAGAATGTACCTTAAATATAAGGGCAGCATCTTCATCCAGTTTAATCTCACAAAAATCTAAAGGAGCAGCCTATCCCCAGTTCTGTCCTACTTTCAAATTCCCTTTGAATTTCTGTCTTCGTAGATTTTCAACATATATCATAAATCCTTGTAATACCCAAAGTGCCCTTTTCTATTTAAATACTTATACATTGTTTTCTCTTCGAGTTTATTTTATTTTTCAGCACTTTAGTGTTTCCACTAGAGCTCTCCTCTTTACTCATCAGTGTCCCTGAATTAATTTCTTGGTTGGGTAATGTCAAGCACTACATGCCAATTGTCCTTGAGTCTCTACTATTTTCCATAGTTATCAGGGTTGACTGCTGCATGATTCATCCAATTGGGTCAGCAGATTTCTGGGTGTCGGTAAAACGTTGTACCAAAAATGGGAGCTGCACTCTGGGTGTGAGTTCCTCCAAAAATGGCTTGTAGTGTAAATGGAATAAAAAAGGGAGCTACAAAGAAAGGCTTGCCTCTTTTTCCTCAGAAGAGTGTCAATCTTCTTTACCTTGAACATCCTCTCCTGGCATCTAGCATAGATATTTTGGCTTCCAGTGTAGACCCTGAGGCCTACTGAGAAGGATTCACACAAGACACTGGAGTGAAGGCCTGGCTTTTTACTGCTGATTGGATCCTACAGATCTCTCCAGGACACAGACAGCCCCTTTGCAGTTATTAACACCTGAATCTGTGGATAGCTGCTGGAAATCTAATATGTAGATATATAGATATAGACACACACACACACACACATATATGTGTGTGTGTATGTGTGTGTGTGTGTGTGTGTGTGTGTATGCTGCAAAGATTTTATTTTTATATATTGTGCCAATCAGGCTGCTTTGTACTGAGAGGTTCAGAAGTTCTGCTTCTATTCATAAAGACATCTGGACAGTAGGCATGGCTAAAGAAACCATGTAATACTTGGCATAGTGTAATTGATGCTGTGTGATCATCATCTCAATAACCTAAGTAAATCATCTCCTTGTTAAAATAAGAATGGAAAGCATTCATTCACATTGCCAAACTGTCACTGTCAAAACAAAAATGACTCATTTTCTTTCTTAACCTCAGATTGTCCCTGATACACATGCATGAAAGTAAAATATCAAAGGATAACTTTACACTGTGTGCTAGGTCAGTGCAAAAACTCACAGCCCAGTTTTTAAGATATCATTTTATTTTTTTTTCCAGTACGGGGGACTGAACTCAGGACCTTGGGCTTGCCAGGCAGCATTTATTAGACTGAGTTATCTCCCCAGGCCTTAAGACATAATATTTCTGGACCTTTAAAAGAAGTAGAATTAACCAACTTTTTAAATGTCAGGAAATAAATTTTTTGAGTCATTTATAATCAAATCTTTGAGTGATTTCTAAAACTGTTTTTACAGACTGTTTCCCCTCAGCTAGTTCAGGAGACTCGTTGGATGAAAATGACTTGAGAATATAAATTTCAAAGCTAAAAATTTTCCACTTCAAAATGTAAAGATTTAAGAAGAGCTCTTGACAAGGTTACTTAGTACAGAATGATGAAAACATGCACTTTAGATGGGGAAAAGGGGCCACACTTAATTACCTAAGTGAAAAGTCCCAGGCAGGTCTCCCACAGCAGAGGTGATTCCCTCAATCTAAAGATATCTACTGAGCCAAAGCTACCTCACTGTATGGTAACTCTTCAAACTCATTAAGTTCAGTTAGTTTTAGGTCAATGCTGCTTATACTTTGGTTGGTGATTTGGTCAGTGTATTTTATATAGCATTTGATTATAAAATTCAACAAGGAAAACTTGTCCTGGCAAGTTATTTTTTTCCATCTTTTTTCATGCAATGAGCTGCCATCTTAAATCCAGTATTTCTTATAAACAATCTCAGTATTTTTCACTGAAGCTTGTTATTCTTTTTTTTAATGTATTAGGGTCTACGGGGTCTATGTAGATAGAACACATAGTGATTCTCCAGTTTTCAGCCTTCCAAGCACTGAGATTACAGGCACACACCACCATGCCCAGTCTCCATCACTGTCTCAGCACGCCCTACAGCCAAGCCTGCACAACATGCCCGGAATCGAACCCTGCCTGCTCTGTGCTGCCTAAGGAGGCATTTTAGTCCAGTGAGCTATCTGGATGGCCCCTGAAGCTTGTTATTCTGATGAGCTACATTCAAATGCTTTCATATAGTTCAGGATTACAGAAAGTCCTGTGGATTATTCATCAAGTATCTTCTTGATAAATTCCATCCGACATTATTAAATGAAGAATCTTGGCATAAGAATCCTAATGTTCCTTTCCTCAAACACTCTGAACTACTGTTGAACAAATCTCAATATTTTCTTCTTGATCTTCATGAATGGCTTTTATTTTATTGTAAACCTCAAATAACTTTTCTAAGCCCACTTCTTGCCCCAGCTGAAGTCTCAGGTCCTCTAAATAGTTGAAGACACTACCGTATTTGCATTCACAGGGAAGCTCACTCAGATAACACAATCAGTGTAATCTGAGTGCCCCTCTTCTTTGACAGCACTTTCACTGCTGGGATTGTCCCCCTCATCTGCTGGATCTGTGCCATGTACAGTGGACTCTGCATCACTGTTATTTAAGACCAACTCTTCCTCCCCACTGCACATTGGACTAGTGTTCTCCCCAAGTAATTGCTCCATTGAGGCCTGAAGCTCTTGTAAATCTAGGTCACCCTGTCAAACATGGTGTCTTCAGAATCTGAGCTTTAAGGTGCTCACTGAGATACCATCTCACTCCAAAAATAATGACTATCATAAGGAAATCAACCAACAACAAATGTTGGAGAGGTTGTGGGGAAAAGGGAACACTTCTCCTCTGCTGGTGGGAATGTAGACTGGTGCAACCATTGTGGAGATAATTGTGTAGCCTCCTTAAAAGAGTAGGACTGGAAATCCCATTCAAGCTGGTTATCCCTCTACTGTGAATTTTCCCAGAAGAACTGAAAACATTGTATCATAGTGATACATGTGTACCTATGTTTATAGCAGCACAATTTGTGATAGTAAAATCTTGGAAACAACCAAGATGTCCATCACATGAGGAATCGTTGAAAAAGTTGTGGTATTTCTATATAATGGAGTATTACTCAGCTATTAAGAATGATAAGTTTGAAGCATTTATACTGAAGTGGATGCCACTTGAACATATACTCATAAGTGAAATAAACCAGACACACATGTGCAAATATCGTATAGTCTCCCTAGTATAAGAAGTCAAAATAGTTTTGATTGTGGATAACTAGAGTTCTATATGACTTGTTTATCTGTATCTCTGATTCTTTGCCTATGCTTGGGTAATTTTTCCTACTACTTCTACAAACAGCCCTTTTATGTCATTTGTGGAATCCTTCTGTTTCACTAATATGTTTTACTCTTATATTATTTTTCTTTGCATCATCTGGCAGTTGTGATACAGTTATTTCTGGTTCCTTATTATTTTAAGAGATCTTTCCTTTCATGTTCACTAGCTTCGTTTGTATCTTCAGAGTCTGAAATTCTACCTGCAGACTCTTTCAAGCCATTTTGCAAGCTTTCAGTGGAATTCTTACCATCCTAGATATCTATTTGAATCTATTTTATGCATTCTAGTTCTTTCCTGTATTGTTCAATGTTTTCACTCTACTCTTTTATCTATCTCTTCTTTAGATATACTGAGCAATTCCTTTTATGTTATCATTTCTGTTTTTACCCGAGAGATTATTTCTGATCTTTCCTCCATAGCTTGATGTAGTTGTTTCTTTAACTCAGTTGCTATTTCTTCAGAAATTTCAAGTGTATGACTTTCAAGTTCTTCTATGACTTTGTCTCCTATATTTCTTTTTGTTGGGCTGAGATCTGAGATTAACTTTTGTTACTTTTTCTTGACATTTCTGAAGCTCCCGTGTTCACTCTGACTCTGCAGTGATGTCCCAGTCCTCTGGAAACTAATGTCCTTTAGGAAGGCAGGATATGGGTGAGCAAGACACCTATGAGAGTGGGAGGGTGGTGTAGGTTCACCGAAGCTCTCACTGTGTGGGGTTCAGTGTGACTTCTACTTCGTGGTTGGGCCAACCTCAACTCAAGTAGGATCCAGTGGTGATAAAGGTAGGTTAAAGCTCCACACAGCTGTCTCAGTGGTGGAGGGTAGAGCAGGGTGGATAGCCCACCAAGCCTCCCACTACAGGTGGAACAAGCAACAGCAGCCTAGCAGAGCTATGGTAATGGCAATTGTGGGAGAGGCAGTCACATCTCATCATAGCTCCAACCATGGAAGCAGAGGTTGGGTCAGGGCTCATCAGAACCCCTTAGCTGTCCTGGAACTGCTTGCCTTACATGACAAGCAGTGGGAGAAGCAGCCACAGCTCAGCCAAAATCTGAGGTGGAGCCCAGATCCCCCACAGCTCTCCTCTGTGCCTGGTTACTACAATTGTGGGAAAGGTGGCTGCAGCTCACCTGAGATATGGCAAGGATCTAGTGACTCTTAAAAAGAAAATGAAGTTCATCTTGTGTGATGAGATGGACATGACTCTTTTAGATGGACTGGAACATAAATTTATGACCACGAGTGTCTCCCAAGTCTCATGTGTTTTGAAGTTCATTGGATCATGGGGCATACTATCCACCACATTTGATGATTCACAAAATAGATTCAAAGCTTTCCAACCAAATCTTCTCTTCAGGTGCTTCCTATCTAACATGGAACGTAGCAGAATAATTTCTAGGCCAAAAGAGAATTCACATAAGACTTCACCCCAGCATCCATGAAGTGAATTTAAGTGGAGTTGAAGCCTAATGCATCCCTGAGATAACAAATTCAGCTAAGTTTCATTACTGACCTAAAACTTGACCAGCTTTCAAACCTGAATGAAATAACTTGAGCTTTCTCACAGTTGACTATGTTGCAAAAAAAAAAAAAAAGTGTCACCTCCATCAGTTGGAATTAGCAAAAAAATTGTACCACTAAAAGCTTCCCAACAAAATGAAATAAATAAGACAACTGTGTAATTATAACTAAACATTTGCTTTGCCTTAATTCTGTGTCTTTCTAAGTCTCCACTTTGTCCCATTTGTAGTTTGGAGCTGCTTTATTCTTTAATTGCTGTTTGATAAAATGAACCTCAAAATTCATTTTTGCTTCAGTTATTAAACTGAAGCAAAATAATGCAGTTATTTACCTGCATTCAAAATTTCATCATAGACTGATACTTTTTTTCATACATAAAATTTAAATATATAAGTTTAGTGAGTCATGATAAACACATACATATCATAATGACCTTCATGTCAATACTCAGAAGTAAGCACCATATTGTTGTCGTGATTATTATAATGGATAAGTTACTGAATCTATCAATAACTTCAATGCCAAAGGCAAAGAGCTGAGATTTATTCAGTAATTCTTTCATGTAGGGAGAAATAAAAATATTACGGATATACTACGTATAACATAATAAAATCCTATTAAGAATTTTGTGTATTTGATACATCTAAAAGGTTAATATTTGTCTTCTAAGATATCCCATTGTGGTTTTTATAAAGCATGACTTCTCCAGGGCTGGGGTGATAGCTCAGTGGTCTAAGTGCCCATCTGACAAATGTAAGGGCCTGGGTTTGATATCCCATACTACATGCCATGCTGGAGAAGCAGAGACAGGAAGATCACTATGAGTCCAAGCTGTGCAGTAAGACCATGAAAGAAAGAAAGAAAGAAAGAAAGAAAGAAAGAAAGAAAGAAAGAAAGAAAGAAAGAAAGAAAGAAAGATTTTTAAAAATAAAACTCCCTGTACCAATAAAATTGTATTGTTTTTAAATAGACCTATTTAAATTATTTAAAAGTAAGACTATGTATTATGTATTAGTGTTGTGTTCAAATAAGTCTGAATATAAATTCATAAAACCAACTTAAAAATAACAAATGATTTAAAATTTCTACATCCTACTATGACTCACTAAGTCGATAGTTCCTGAAATCATTTTATGTTCCTTGTGTTGTGGTTAGGAGCTAATTCTATATTCCAGTCACACAGTTTACCGGATTTGTAGTCTTAGTTACTTAAGTCTCTAAGCCCCTTTACTTCATGTGTAAAATAAGGATAAGATTATAGTTTCTCCCATAGGGCCACTGTGAACACACATATATGTGTATTACTATGTAAATATCACTATTTACTATATACATCACATATACATATTACTATGCATCACATTACTATGTATATATAGTAATTCTTCTTAAGTACTTCCCAGTTTTTAGCATATAACCATTTTGGAAATTAACAGAAAGCTAAAATATCATTTTCTAATTAGAAGGAACATCTATAATTAATATATTGAGGATATTTGTTCACTGCAGAAATCTTACATTTTAATCATTCAAAGACTATAAAGAGTCATGCCTGACATTCTCTACCATGAACATGATGATCAAATTTATATCTGAAATAAGGTATCAAATCAAATATACAACTTTTCATATGGATCACTGCCATATAAAATTATTTTTATTGGGCTGGTGATATAGCTCAACAGTCTAAAGGGCCTGCTTAGGAAAGCCTAGGCAAGCACAGGGACTGTGGGTCAATCCCCAGCACTACATGCTGTACCAGTCCTGCCCCCAGGGCAGGCTGTGCCAACCACAGAAAAATAAAATTATTTTTATTAAAATTATTATCACTATATGACAAATGAGAACACAACCATGTTATTTTTGTTGTGAATGAATGAATAGCTATTGAAGGGTAAGGTATTCAGCCAGAATGCATGACTTAAAGACAGGCAGTTTTCTAAGACTTTTCAAGAGGAGTGTGGGTGAAGGGGAAGGAATCATAGACTACTGCCTACAGACAGCTGGGCAGTACACACTGGTGTGGTACCAACACATTTCAGAAAAATATGAACTCTTTTAAATTGTATAAAATACATGAAATTATTAGTAAAACTGGATAAAAATTCAAATGTACAGAATTATAGTTCATGAAAGTGAAAAAAATTCATAAACAGAACTTCTCAGGTAATGGCCTTTGGACTTCAATCTATGGAATAACTGACAAAAACACTAGTTTCCCAAAGCAGGACACAAAGAGCTCAACCCAGGCACTCAGGAGGTGTTTGTAACCACATCCCTGGTGCCAGGGTGAGCAGCAGGGTAGACACGGGCGTGTCCGACAGTGGCTCCAACACTTGCTCATTCTAAGCCCCAGCAGAACCACACAATCCCTTCCATTTGTAATAGGTGGCACCAAGTAGTCATGGACTGAAGACTAGAGAGCCACTCAGATTCTATGCCATTGTCACACAAGATTCTATGCCATTAATTACTTTGTAAGATTCACAGCCATGGAGTTTACTTGTGGCTTAAAACATGATGCTGAGAGAGATTTTGAAGGAAACTTGAGTGTGGGTTTATGTCTTACAATAAAGGCTTCAGAGACCAGAATAAAAGAAATCCTCTTTAGAGTGAACCTCATGTGCATGCCTAGTAAATCTTTAGTAATTATCTAAAATGTATGCATGTTTTGAAAATCTCAGGCCACAAACAGTGCTATGCAACCTTTCTGTTCCTCGTGAAGTAAGAGACAGTGAATCCACCAACCAAAACCTGCCACGGTGTGATTTACAACGTGCATTTTCCCAACAGTAATTCTAATCCATTAATGTCAGGAAAGATTTGCTTGCTTGCTTATTTATTTGTTTGACTGGTTTTTTTTTTTGTTTCATGGATTGCTAAAATGTTACAGTGGATGTTATCATTCCTGTACCACCCAAACTAAGATTATTGAAGTTGGACTTGTATAGAAATGTAATCTCACCTGTAGCAGCTACTAGTAAAAATCCCTTCTAATGTTTGCAGGCTGTCCTCACCTGCTATCCTTCAATATCTGCAGGGATGGGTGGTTTGAATCTTTAAAATTTTTTCCTTACATAAAATGCTCCTTATGTAGCATTTTAATATCATGGCATATTGATTTTTACCTCTGCTCTTTAGTCCCCCAAAAAAACCTGTATTATGTGCCACCCGATCCATCTGCTTTGAAATCAAGCCATCTCCTGCAGGGCAAACCACCCTGCAGAGTAGATTTTTGTACTTAGAACTTTTGCACTGCTTGGTAAGGATCTTTACTATCTATTAGGTTCTAGCCATCTGAATAATGATTTACAGAGAAAGCAGCAGCAGCTCCTCCAGCCTGAGCCAGCCAGAATGGCATCTTGTTAGGTAGCAGCTGGTGGCTGTGCACGGTGAGACACTCAGATCAACAACCAAAAAGAATGCTTACTCCCACCTTCCTTTAGTTCAAAAGTTTCCTCCTTACATTTAGATTTAAATAATACAAAAATCCCTATATATTTCTAAATATCATTCAGATGCTTTTCATAACCTTTATTTTCTTTTTCAGTACTAGGCATTCAACCTAAGGAAACATTCCTTCATTAAAATGATTGATTGGGGCCGGCGAGACAATTCAATGGACTAAGAACCTGCTTTGGTAAGCACAGGGACCGGGGTTCAATCCCTGGTTCCACATATAATGTTAACCCTGCCCCCAAGGCACGCTGAACCAGCAACTGAGTGTGGGCATGGTGGCGCATACCTGTAATCCCACTGTGGGGGAGGCTGAAAACAGGAGGATCACTACGAGTCCTACCTGCATAGTAAGACACTGTACCAAATACATAAATGGAAAATAAATAAATAAAATGATTGATTGCCCATTATCAACATTATAAGTTGCAGATTTATTACAATTTGAAATTCAAGATACAAATTGCAACATTAAAACTGCTGACTCAGGGGCTGGGGAGATGGCTCAGTAGAATAAGCTCTTTCTTGGCAAGCGCTAAGACCCTGAGTTCAATCCATCAAAAAAAAAAAAAACTGCTGACTCAGTAAATTAAGCCTAAATACTTCAAAGAATTTAGGAATGGTAGCACACTGAAGTTATGAAAACATCAGGGCCTTATAGCTTACTTGTATACATGTACATGAATAAGGATCAGGTTTAATTACTAAAAATTGTAACTGAAAAAGACTGTCTGTACCTTTACTCAGGCATCAGCATCATATTGCATTGTCAGAGTAATGTTTTGAGCAATTTGTCAAAGTTTTATTATCAAAAATATAGCCAAAGAGAGCTGGGGAGCTAGCTCGGCAGTCTAAATGCCTGCCTGGCAAAAACAAGGGCATGGATTCGATCTCTAGCACCACATGCCATACCAGCCCCGAAGCCATGCTGGCCACTGAAACTAGGCTTGGTGGCACACACCTGTAATACCAACTCTGGGGAAGCTGAGACAGAAGGATCACTATGAGTCTAAGCTGTGTATACATATATATATAGCCAGAAAATGTGCAGTTTTGTAGTAAATTCTATCCTGGCAGCATTTAATTTTTCGTACAAAGAAGCCTTTCTTTTTTTATTATAATGCCCTGACTTTTTAATTTCCTCAGTGAAAGAATTTAATCATTCTCCTTGGGTTTCTCCTTCAGGGTAAGACTAAGGGTAAGGCTAATAATCATTTCATATGGAAAGGAAGGCACAGAGCAACAGTGAGGTGAGCTCAAATATCTTGCTTAGAAAAGAGATCAGTGCCATCAGGTGAAGGAATAAAATTGAGGAGATTTAGAGAAAAATATAAGTTCACTTTTGTTCTCATTGGCTTTAATATACTCATCAAACAGAAAATGTGGGTCAGAAGAAAGACTCTTTATGAAAATGTGTTTCTTTATATAATTATAAAAATTGGTAAAAAAAAGAAAAAAAAAGTTTTACCCCAGGGCATAGATTGGGAAATGAGACTTAGATCATGTTATTCAGTCCAAACAAAGATTAAGAACATAGCAGGTCATGTGTAGTAAGTTGAGGAAAAAGATTAAGCATGTAAAATACAAGGTTGCTATCAGAGAGAAAAGGATAGGAAAAAAAGATTTTAAGAAGCTATGGAATAAAAATTGTTTTCTTGGAAAAGAATAGTGAAAAGCAGTATACAATAACATACTAAATGCAGTAGACTGAACTTCTGGCAGAAGTAGTTCTCTTTAAGTCAGTGAGAAAAATTTAAATATGGCTAGATATAGAAAATTTAATATTTTCCCAGGTTTGTATTTTTTCCACCTTTCTGTTATAGTGACATACAAAGTTAAGATTATATGCACAGGATAGGCATGATTTGCTTTCTTCTGGCCTATGGAAAACAACAGCTGATGTGTAAATTATTAGCTTTCTTCTTTTTAATTTGCATGCATGTGTCTGGTAATTAAAACAACTAATATGAAGACAACAATATGCAATATAACAATTGTTGAATTCCTATCATCTTGTTTAATGAAATTCTGAATCATTTCTAAACTTTTTCTTGTTATCTTTTATTCTCTTAAAAAAGAAAAAAGAGTTTGAGTTTTGGAAACAAATTGTGTTCAGTATAATCTTGGTTAGAGTACTAGTAATAATACCTTACATCAACTACCAGCATTTTCTCCTTCTCATCCTCTTTATCCATACAGTGGAATGATATTACAAGATATTACAATCACATTTTGTTCTTAGGGTTTTGTTTTCAGGAAATACATAGATAGATAGATAGATAGATAGATAGATAGATAGATAGATAGATAGATAGATAGATAGATAGATAGATAGATAGATGATAGATACATACATACATACATACATAGATACATACATACATACATAGATACATAGATAGATAGATAAATTTCCAATGTACAAGATACACAAAACAACAAAGAAAACCACAGTGATATATCTGCTAGTCACTCAACCACAGTTTTCACGAAACTGCAAGTGTCGCTTATTCCTCAGTCTCAACACACTGTGACAGCCGATGACTCAGCTGATAGCTGATCCCTGGGATGGACCTTCCAGCCACAGCGTCTCCGTCCTTCGCACTCCCGGAGAA
>PVKA01033898.1:0-23958 GCA_004027165.1 Ctenomys sociabilis | reverse complement strand
TTTTTTTTTTTTTTTCTGTGGTACTGGAAACAAAACTGAGGTTCTCGCCACTGAGCAACATCCCTAGCCCTTTTTATTTTTGTTTTATTTTATTCTATTTTTTTGAGATAAGGCCTAACTCTGTAATTCAGACTTGCCTTGAACACACTATGTAGTCCAGGCTGCCCTTGAATTTGTAGCATTCTTTTTTTTTTTTGAGACAGGGTTTCATAAATTCCCTAGGTGAGACTCAAGCTCGCAATCTGCCTGCTTCAGCCTCCTAAAATACTGGTGACTCATATGTGTCACCATACCCTGCTTAGACTAGTATTTGATCAAATATCCGGGTACTATAGCCCAGCCAAGTTCACGCATGAAACTCACAATCACACCACCCTGCCCGATTTATTTCTGCAGTATTTTCAGCTACCGTTTGAATTAGGCTCATTCTCCACCAATGCCCACTCCACTCCCCTGCCTGGCCTCTGGGAAAGCCAATGAGCAATGGCAGATATGACAAGGTGAGAACCAGTCACCGCAGCCCCGCTGTGGCTTCGGGCCTTCAGGGGCCTCAAACACCTCGATGCTGTAGAACAACACACGAGCCCACTCCACAGATGCCGCCGTGCTGACCGTCCCGGAGCAGGAAATGGTGAGCGCCGTGTTCAGCAGAGGATGGAAGAGAAACGTCACAAAGAGCCGCCCTGGCAGCATTCTCAGCAGCTCACTGGTTTGGGGGAGGACAAAGCCAAGTTCCTCACTGTGTGTCCTGCACACAGAAAGAGCTACAGTGTTCAGTGGGCCTCTTTTATTTTATTTTATTTTTTTGTTCAATCTGGGATTGAACTCAGGCCCTTGAGCTTGCCAGGCAAGTGCTTATTCTACTGAACCATCTTCCCAGCCCCTATTTTAGGTCTTTTTTGGGGGGGGACTCTTTTTTTTTTTTTTTTTTTTTTTGAGACAGGGTCTCACTATGCAGTTCAGGCTGGCCTTAAGCTCACTTTGTAGCTCAGGCTGGTCTCGAACTCACAACAATCCTCCTGCCTCAGCCTCCTGAGTGCTGGGATTACAGGCCTGCGCCACCACGCCCAGCTTGAACTCAGGTTCTTGAGCTTGCCAGGGAAGCACTTATTCCACTGAGCTATCTCCCCTGCTCTTGGTGGGCCTCTTGAGCTATCAGAGGCAGAATTTATACATGCAGAACCCTTTCTCCACCCCTCTCTCAGCTGGCCTAGACAGCTGCCACTTGTGAATGCTACCCAGAGCAAGAGAGGCAGGAGCAGCTCGTTTAGGCCAGAAAACAAGTCACTTGGGATGAGAGGATGCTGCAGACACAGCACTGCTGAGGATGGAGATTCGTGGGGTATCTCTAAAGCTGCAGGGAAGGTTCTGAGGGCCTGGAGTTGGGCCACACTCCTCTTGGGCCCTCTGAACAAAAAGGCCCCTGGGTATCTGTCACTGGACCCTGGTGGTAATGAAGCATCTGAACACTGGATACCAGGAGGCTACATGCATGCCTTAAGCTTATTATCAAGATAGACAGAGCATCAGGAGGCTGAGGCAGGAGGATTGTTGTGAGTTCGAGACCAGCCTGAGCTACAAAGTGAGCTTAAGGCCAGCCTGAACTGCATAATGAGACCCTGTCTCAAACAGACAAAAGAAGCCGGGCGTGGTGGCGCAGGCCTGTAATCCCAGCACTTGGGAGGCTGAGGCAGGAGGATTGTGAGTTCAAGACCAGCTTGAGCTACAGAATGAGCTTAAGGCCAGCCTGAACTGCATAGTGAGACCCTGTCTCAAAAAGACAAAAAAAAAAAAAAAGAAAAAAGAAAAAGAAAAAGATAGAGCAGCAATCGTTATGTGTAATTAAGGCTGGGCCCAAAGGGTGAGTACATTAAATGAACAGAGGCTCAAACTTCCACTGCATCTAACTGTTCTGACACCTCTTTCTGTTTTTTGGTTTGTTTTGTTTGTTTCATTATGGGTTTTGTTTGTTTGTTTGTTTGAGATAATCTCACTATGTATCCCAGCCCTGGCTTCAAACTCTTCATCTCCTGCCTTTCAGCCTCCCATGTGCTCGGATCACCAACATGCGCCACCACTTACAGGCCTGACCCCTCTCTTTTGATAAAGGAGATAAAGAATTGAACCTAATTCAGGGCCAGGGATGTAGCTCAGCAGAGCAGTGCCTGCCTGGCAAGTGTGAGGCCCTGAGTTCGACTCCTGATTCCAAAAAAGAAAATAGTTTAAAAAAATTGAACCTAATTCACAGATAAATCAGTGTGGTATTTTGGCAGCAGCTGAAATTCCCAGTTGAGGATAATCCTGAAGGACATTGGGGAATTGTCTCAGGGCAGATATATGAGCAGTATACTTTATCATCCTCTTTGGAGGAGGGAGGGAGGCAGGAAGGAAGAAGTACTAAGGTACACTAATTCCTAATAGGTGGCAAATGGCTTTGCCCGTTGGCCAAAGGCATGAAAATAATGAGACTGGCAGGAGAAAGGGCATACAGGTGGGGTATGGGCACAGGAGTGGGCCCAAGACGTGTGGGTCTCTGTGTCTCACACCAAAGCTGCCCTGAGATCATCTGCAGAGGAGGCTCTCCAGCCAGATGGTCGGGCCGGCCGACCCAGCCTGTGGCTGGCCGCCAGCCTCTCAACGTCGCCCCCTGTTGCTCTGCAATAAACCTATCAAAGAGCGCCCATGGTGGGGGCGACGGCCGCGGCAGCGAATGGACGCGCCAAGCTAGACTCCCTCTGTCAAGGCTGATCTAGCAGTCGCCAGCAAACAGCCAGGCTGGCGGCAGCAAGCAGCAGCATGGCCACATGGCTCCCTAAGCAGCCAGGCACCTGGTGGAGGGTCAGTCCCATGGATCAGACCCTTCTACTTCGGAGAAGCCGGTGATTCAAGCTCACTGGAATAACAGCAATTCTCTCAGTATGGGCTGCGCTCACCCACACTGTTGGCGCAGGCCCTGTCCCCAGAGGCTTTGCCCGCTCCCTAAGGCCAAGGAACACATTTGAATGTAAATATAATAAAAGTATTAGGATGGCCACACAAAATAGGCTTCCCTGTTCTTACCCTGTGCCTATCACCCCAAAGCAGCCAACCTGAGAGAACAATGGAATGGAATGAGTATTTCCAAAACTTCAGGGGATTATAAACAGCACCTGACACATCACAAGGCCGCTGTGGCATGGGAGGGAGCTGGCCATATATACACAGGGCACTCACTGTACACAGGCCCTGGCATGCAGCAAGTGCTCAATAAATGGGAGGTGTTAGCACTAATTGGGTTGGACTGCACCCTGAGGGAGCTGGGGGTCGGCTTCACCAGGCCCAGTTGTAGGGCCGTGGCTCCCCCTCCCCACCCCCCACCCCCGTGACCCGACATGCTTGAATACTCTTTGCTGTTCCAAAAGTCCCCAGCTTGAACGCGAGCTGTCTGCCAGCAGGCAGTGCGCAGATGCTGCCACCGAGCAGAGCTGGAAGACGGGAGACCAGAAAACTCGCCAGAGTGCAGGAAATGGAAACTCTGACGAGGATTGGCTGCCTGCGGCCGGGTGGAGGGGATCCAAATGTGATTATAGAGAGCCTGCCTGCAGCCAAAGCGCCGCTTCCTCGCTGCTCGCCCATCTATCGGCAGGCTGCAGGCAGGGGGATGGCTCCTCTTCTCTCCTCCAAGGTAGCCCAGGAGCTGTGAGTGTGCGTGTCACGCTGCCACCCTCTGCCAGGCGGCCTGCCCGAGAGCCTGGCGCCCGAGAGCACTGATGGAGAGCTCGGGTGGGGTGTTACAGCGAGCTGAGACACAAACCCCAAGTAGCACGAGACCTAGCCTGCTAGGGGCCACACCAGCGCTCTGTGCCCTTAACCCTGTCACTTCCTTCCCTTGGTCACTTCCTGTGTGAAAGAGAAATGAAGCTGCCTCACCTTCCCAAAAGCCCAGATGACTTGTGAAGTCTAATGTGACTGTGAGGTTTTTTTCTTTTTTCCCCCTGTATTTAGGATAGGATCTACAGGGTCTCACTATGTAGATCGGACTCACAGTGATTCTACCATTTTCAGTCTTCCAAGTTCTGGGATTACAGGCGTGCATGTGCCCAGTCTTCTCTCTCTCTGTCTCTCTGTCTCTGTCTCTCTCTCTCTCTCTCTGTCTCTCTGAGACACCAAGGATCAAACTCAGGACCTTGCACTTGCCAGGCAGGCACTTATGCCACTGAGCTACATCCCAAGTCCCTAACCCCCAGTCTCAATCACTGTCTCAGCACATCCTGCGGGCAAGGCTGGCAAAGCACACCAGGCTGCTGTGCTCTGCCTAAGCAGGTGCTTTAGTCCTCTGAGCTATCAGGCCAGCCCTTGTGAGTTCATTTTTAAGGACAAGTGGAGCCATCTGGAGTGGCTACTGAAAGTACAAGTCTGGGCATCAGTCACTGGGTTTGAATTCTGACTACCACTTCCTGGCTGTGCAGCGTTGGGTATATTACTTAACCTTTCTGAGCCTCAGTTTTCTTACTTTATAACATATGGTTGGTAGCAATGGTACCTGCTTGATGAAGTTGTTATGGATGTTAGTGACCTCATGCCACAATGTGCTGAGTAATTGCTCAGTATATGAAAGCTTTTTTTTTTTTTTTTTTCTTTTTGCGGAACCAGGAATTGAACTCAGGCCCTTGAGCTTGCCAGGGAAGTGCTTATTCCACTGAACCATCTTCCTAGCCCCCCCCCTTTTTTTAATTCTAAGAAACAACACTGAGCCAGGAGCAGTGGCACATGCTATAAGCTTAGCTAGTCCAGAGGCTGAGGCAGAAGGATCACAAGTTCAAGGCCAGCCTGGGCAATTTACCAAGGCTTTGCGTCAACATTTAAAATTTAAAAAAGAAAGAAAAGACATTGCACAAGCTGACAAAGTAAACCACAGAGATGAGTTAGGGCATGTGCACTTCTCTATTTCATGGTACAGTGCAAAGAGCACAGGTTTAGAACCCCGTCCTGGGTATGTATCTCAGCTACACTGCGTGACCTTGGGTGAGCACCTTTATATCCTTCTGTACTTTCTTTTTGAAAAATGGTGTTGATCTGTGGACAGTGTCTGGTGCTTGCCGACATTCTGTGCATCACAGTAGATTTATTTGCATTGGGAGTGTAGAACAAGTCCATCCCACTGTCCAGGCCCTTGGATTCAATCTCCAAAGTCAAGCAGGCTCAGGGCCTGGGGGGTTTGATCCCTGGGACGTGCTGAGACAGCAATTGAGACTGGGCGTGACGGCGCTGGCCTGTAATCCCAGCTCTTGGGAGGCTGTAAACAGGTGGATCACTATGAGTCTGATCTAGTAGTGAGACCCTGAACACCCTGTAGGCCCTTCCCTAAAATACAAAAAGAAAATAAAATAAATGTTTTTATTTATTGTTGTTGTTTTTATTATCTGAGACAAAGTCTCACTATGTGGCTCAGGCTGGCCTCAAACTCAGCAGTCCTCCTGCCTCAGCCTCCAAAGTGGTGGGATTATGGGAGTGCCCTCCCACCCAGTGGCACTATTGAATTCTTTTACCCAGTGGGACAAAACACCACTGCCATAGAGGTCAAGAGCACAGAGAATTCCCGCAGATCCCAGGCGTCCTGGGTTCAGTCTCTCGCACCCACCCACCACCCCCACTCCCACTCTCACCTCCACCCTGTCTTTAAGATGATCCTAGACGTGGGAAGGAGAAAGCCAGGGCTGGGCCAGACTCCTCCCTCTCGGGTACAGCGAAGAAGCCTCTGTGTGGCGCCACCATGCGGCTGAAAGCATCATCGCTCTTGTGACACCTAGTCTTCACCTGCCTGGGCAGGTATGGCTCCTGGAGCATGTGGACTGTGGGCTACAGAGCTATCGCCCCGGCCCAGGATCCCTGCTTTAGAAGTCTTTTCTTCCTCTCTCTCTCTCTCTCTCTCTCTCTCTCTCTCTCTCTCTCTCTCTCTCTCTCTCTCTCCCTCTCCCTCTCCCTCTCTCTCCCCCTCTCTCTCAGATTATAGGTGTGCACCACCACGCCCTTTTTCAGAGCCCTCACAGTGCCTCTGGGGTTCCAGGGCCATACAGCATGCGGTACCGGTGATTTTGGGAATCCAACTTGCCAGACAGGGGTTTCTGCTGAGCTATCTCCCCTCCCTAGAAACACTTTCACAACAGACAGCGCGGCATTGGTGTAGCCAGGGGCCCGGGTTCGAATCCCTAAATGTGTTCAATGCCAGTTCAGTGATAGACACAGTACTTGGGAAAATCTCTTTCTCTTTGTGAGACTGAAATGGGAGACTGTTAGTCTGCACCTCTGGGAGTGTCCCTGAGCATGAAACAGAGTAAGGGAATTCTGCCTTCCCCATCACCCACACTTGCCTGCAGGCAGAAAACCAAAGGCTCAGAAAGGACCAGTAGCTATGGAGTCCCCCTCCCCGCTGTGAAGGAGGCAGAGGTGCGGGACAGGGAGCTGTGGCAGGAGGGGGCCCAGCACTGTGCCTCCTCTAGGGCTCCTGGGCTTTTCATGCCCCAGAACTCAGCCAGGCTCTGGCTTTCTCTCTGATGAGCTGCTACTGAATGGAAGGAGCCTCCCACTGAGGAGCTGGAGGGCTCCCCATTAAGTAGAGTGGGGTTCAGGGAGAGCCAGGTGGGCCTCTGTACTGTTCTGAGCCCCTTCACAGGCTAAGCCAGCTCTGTAGGGTGGAGATTATTATTTTTATCATATATCTGGAGAAACCGAGGTACTCAAGAATTAAGTTATTTAAATTCTCCCAGCCGGATTAGAGCCAGAGGCAGGACTCAAGGCCAGTGGATGACTTGAAAGAAGCCCTGCTTTTGGCCTCTGGTTAAGTCACACCAAGCTTCAGTCCCCTCAATTTGCTGATAGGGAAAATAAAAAATAAAATAAGTCCCAGTTTAACATCGTTTGAATCTGCTGGACCTCAGAGAACCGTTGTGGTGAGCAACCAGAAGTAGTCTCACACTGGCCCTGGCCCTGGACTGTCACAGTGACTCACCTGCAAAACTGCTCTTGCACCCCCCCATCAAAGTCCTGCAGAAAACCACTCCTGACAGAGGCCTCTCTGTGCACCTCTTTTTGAGATACTCTTGCAGTGTCTCCTGAACTCCCAGACTTAAGTGATCCTCCTACCTCAGCCTCTTAAGTGGGATTCATGGATCCTTCTTCCTTTCTGAACCCTCCAGCATCTCTCTATTCTGGATGGCAAAACCACAAAGAGCTAGCCCCAAAGAAGGAGCCCTTCTCAGAGAAGCCAGAGAGGAGGACCCTGACGGGCCATGGCCCTGCCATGGGGGTGGTGGCTGAATGGAGTGTGCAAGGCTAGGGAATCCCCTGTGCTATTAGTCAGGTCCTCATACACCACAGAACTGTGACAGGGTGAAACGACACCTCGCTTAGAAGCCCCCAACACCACACAGGAAGTCTCCACAGAAATAACTGCTGTTAGCATTATTAATAACATGGCATTTTTGCTGCAAATATGAAGAGAGAGCATTTTTTTTTTGTTTTGTTTTGTTTTTTCTCTTTTTGAGACAGGGTCTCACTATGCAGTTCAGGCTGGCCTTAAGCTCACTTTGTAGCTCAGGCTGGTCTCGAACTCACAACAATCCTCCTGCCTCAGCCTCCCGAGTGCTGGGATTACAGGCCTGCGCCACCACGCCTGGCTGTGAGAGAGCGTTATTATTATTTTCACTTCTTTTTTTTTTTTTTTTTTTTTTGTCTTTTTGAGACAGGGTCTCACTATGCAGTTCAGGCTGGCCTCGAGCTCACTTTGTAGCTCAGGCTGGTCTCGAACTCACAACAATCCTCCTGTCTCAGCCTCCCGAGTGCTGGGATGACAGGCATGCGCCACCACGCCCGGCCCTATTTTCACTTCTGAGACTCCTCTCTGATCTGGAATGGCCACACAGGGCATAGCAGATTCCCCTGTCAGGGCCTCTTCTGCATGTGGAAGCCAGGAGATTGGACTATTCCCATGGCTTCCAGACATCTGGATTCCCAGGTCCAAGGCTTGGCCTCAGGGACCTGTCTGAGCTCATTTCAGGTGGCAGCGACATCCTGACATCCTGTCTGTGAGCACCGTGACAAGCAATGGGGAGGAGCAGCCAGTGACTCCCAGGAGCCCTTTCTTTCCTGCTGCCCTGTCTCTTCCAGCTGGAGTCCAGAACCTTCTCTGTCATTCTCCCCAGTGACCTAGATGAGAAAACAGAAAGCACTTTGTCCTGTGAATCACCCTTGCCATGAGAAGCCAACAAGCCCTGGCTCTGGCCAGCCTCATCCACAGGCCCCGCCCTCATTTTCCTGTCAGGTCAGCCATAGCTCCAGGGACACAAGCCACACATTCTGTTTCTGGTCTGCAGCAGGGCTGCTACCTGGCTAATAACCTTCTGAAGCTCACCTGCCTGAAAAACTCGCTTTTGTTTTTGTCCTTCTGAGCACAGTGAGGACACTTCCTCCCTCTGTACAGAACCTCCTGCTACCCAGTCAGGATGGGAATGTGCACGCTTTGTTTCCCAGGGTGCTTGGGGTAAGGGGAGCAGAACTCCGGGTCTTTCCACTGAGGGAGCTCCCTGCTCTTCCCTGGCTAGGCAGGAGGGAGCAGCCAGGAGTCCATTCCCTGACAAAACACAGACTCCCTCAGACAGAGAACATAAGCAGATCTAGGGGTTTGGCAAGGCCTTCCTCTCACAGCTCAGAGGATAGGTGAGCAGTTCACAGGGGCACCGGTAGGCCTTCTGAATAGAAAGGAACAGCAACCCAAGCTCTGTTGGAAAATTTTAAATTTTAGGAGGCTCATCAAGGGAAACCCCGTTACCCCACCAAGACAAGGGAAGGACAGAGAGGCTGGGAAAGTCAAATGCCATAAAGAAGCTGGGCATGGTGGTGCACACCTGTAATCCCAGCATACTTAGGGGCTTGAAGCCAGCTTAGGCTACATAGTTTGGTCAAGGCCAGCCTGAACTACATAGTAAAACCCCATTTAAATGAACAAACAAATAACAAAAGGAGGGTTGGTACAGAGAGAGAGAGAGAACTGCAGTTCTAGTCAGATTGGAGACAAGGCCCCGATGCTGGCCTGGCTTGTCAAGGAGACTTGAGGTGGCTGCCTGGAAACCCAGAATCCTGTCTCCACAGAGCTTTAATTCAAGAGGCCTGAGTCCTTGGAGAGAAAGCAGGGAGGAGCCGGGTGCCCACAGGCCTCCCCTACACAGTCCTGCTTATGATCCAGAAATGCTTCTTCATCCCATCCTGCCCTCTCCTGCCCCCACTTCTCACGCCCTTCTGCAGATGGCAGTGGCCTGTCTCAGCTGCCTCCACATCCCTAGGCCCCAGAGCAGCACTGTCTGCAACAGAGGAGCTATGCGGAAAGGGTTTAACGTGGTCCCTGGCACACAGCAAGCACTTGGTAAATGTCAGCTCCCACCATGATTAAGGACTTGCAGAAAACAAAGATGAGGAGTACTCCTGTAATCCCAGCACTCAGGAGGCTGAAGCAGGAGGATTATAAATTCCAGGGCAGCTTGAGCAACATAGCAAATCTGAGGCCAGCCTGCAATACAATACCCAGCCAGACCCTCAAAAAACAAACAAACAAAAACCTGACAATGGAACTCTCTCTCTCTCTCTGTCTCCCTCTCTCTCCCCCTCTTTCCCTCCCTCCCTCCCTCCCTCAGGCAGCATCAAGGCCAGAGAAAGACAGACAGCTCTGCCCCTGGGACTCTCCATCTCAGCCCTCAGCAGTCCTTGAGCTGAAGGACACTGAAAATGACCTGTCCTTTCTGGGAGTCTCCGCCCCCCCCCAGATCCCTCTGGGCTCATGCAGGGCAACTCTCTGTCTTCATTCCACAGGCATTTACTGGATACTCAGTCCCATGCAAGGCTCGGTGCCAGGGACTGAGGACAGCACAGAGGAAAAGCCTCCCTCCTACCTGTGCCTCTCAGCCTCTCAGTCTCTCAGCCCTTCTCCTTTGCCAGTCCTCACCCTTGTCAGCTTTCATGGACCCAGTCACCTCAAAGGACAAAGCAACATGGTAAAGACACACCAGAATTTTGTTTACAGTGCTAGGGACTGGACTCCGGGACTTATACATGCCAGGCTAGGGCGTTACCACTGAGTCACATCTCATCCATTTTGATTTTATTTTGAGACAAAGTCTTGATAAGTTACCTTGGCTGGCCTTGAACCTGCCATCCTCCTGCCTCAGCCTCCTAACCAGCTGGGATTACAGATGTGTAACCCACTATCCATGCTCCATAGGCTAGAAGTAGCCAATGCAGCAAACCCAAAGGTGTCCCGTGATTCTAGATTCCTTTCTGAAATTGGCCTTCAGAGAGACACAGCTGAATCTGGGCCCAGCTTCAGGGCTGGGTGGCTTCAATCAAGTGGCTTGCTGTTTCAGAGTCCAGCTCCCTGCTTTACAGCCAGAGGGTCAGAATACCATGCCTCTGGCTTCCTGCTCTCCACATGTGCTGGAGATAAAGTGCACACATCTGCATCCCCTCAGATCCGGGCCCTCTGGGCGGATTCTATTTTTAGAAGCAGCCGAGAGACACCTTGTAGTGCCAACTTCGGTGACTAAAGTAGGTGGTAGTGCTGGGAGATGCCATGTTGGGTCACAAATCAGTGACTAGAAATTAGCAGAGCGTCCTCATGCTAGGACCAAACCTTAAGATGACTCCAAAAATAGATCCCAGGTGTTGCCAGGGCAGCTCACGGGTAGAATCCTTCCCCAGGGCCAAACACAATAAAATAGACCTCCTCTCTGATGTGTGCCAGAAGACAATGTCTTTGTCTATCAATTCTCTCTGGATCTCTGGACCTCAGTTTCTTAGTCTGTGAAATGGGAGACAGAAAGAGTTTGCTTTTCATCTGGAATGTCTTTCCCAAATGCTTGATTTTGAGGCAACCCCCGCCCCCACCCCTCCAAGATATACTGTCAATATGCTGCCCGGGCTGACCTCGAACTCCTGGGCTCAAATAATCCTGCCCGAACTTCCTCGGCACATCATTGTTCTCTGCGTAGAGATAATTTGTCTTTAACTACAACAATGCTTTTATCAAGGAGTTTTCTTGTTTTTTGAGACCTTTCACCCCCCCCCAACAGCACTGCCCCCTCCAATTGTGGAGGGCACAATTTTGTAGCGCTACGCGCCAGTGTTACCACCAGGTGGCAGTGCAGCCCCAGTTTAGACGCTTCAGATCTCATTATCCTTGAGCAGCTCAACAATCACCAACACCCCCTCTCTGGGGCAGGCTCTGCCGGGGTCTGGGGACACTGAAATGAATAGATCCCTCCCCTGCTCTGCGGCAGGAGCTCCTGAAGCTCACTTGAGCGATCCATCCGGAAGATCCCTGCAGGGCTATTCCCTCCTCTCCCTTCCCGAGTTCAGTCATGCAGTTCCCGGATCTCTACACTCTCCAGCCCACCCCACCCCGCAGGACTGTCTGCCATCAGGTTTCACTTCCAGGCCCACAGCCAGTGCTTCCAGATGGATCCACAGGAATTTAAAGGAAATAAGAGGCACAGAGGGCTGGGCTGGGCACCAAGGGTAATACTAGGAACAGGGCGTCCCTAAACCCAGCCTGGAAAAGGGCCTGGACCAGCTGGGGCCTGGGCCCAGAGCAGCTGGAGGTTGCTAAAGCAGAGGAGGTCTGTGGCTTCCTGTGAAGAACTGAGGAGCCACTTCCTTTAAGCAGATGGCTAGTGGAGGTGGTAGAAGATTAAGGATCAAGAAATGGGGTCCCAGAAATGGCCCATGAGGAGGCTCAGCGGAGTATTCTCTTTCCTTTCACCCTGGCATCTCCACAGAACAGACAGCTGAGACCAGCAGGACGCTGCATGAGAAGCCCTGTGTTAGGACACCACCAAGCAGAGTTAGGATGGGGCTCAGGTTCCTCCTCACAGAGCAATAAAGAAATGGAGCCTCGGTGTTCCAAAAAGCAAGCCCATGCTTCTACCCCCAGGACCCAAGTACCAGCCCCCAGCCTCCGAGCTCAGAACCAGAAACCCATTCCCAAGTATTTGGCCTCAAATATTCCAGCTCCTAGTTCCCAGCTCCCAGTGGAGGACCTAGGACCCAGTCAGAGGCTGGCAGGTGCCCAGTGGACCTTTGCCTGTATCTTTACCCTGCTGGAGAGCTAGTCGAAAGTTGTTCTCCCAGGATTAACTGCACCACTTCTTCCCAACACCAAGGGAAATGCCAGTCCATCCATGCAAAAAAAACAAAAAACAAAAAAAAAACTTACTGAGGTCATTTAACCACTTTTGTTCTATATGTACACACTAGTGCAGGGTGGTACTAGCCTCCACCTACCCAGCCCCCATCCAGAGGAGAACCAGATCTTCCCAGGGTCAGAAGCAAGAAATCAGGCAGACAGAGGCCTCCCCAAACTAGGCCCAGGCAACAGAAAAGCAGGGGCTGGGTGTGGGCCTGTCAGCCCCTAGCATCGATGCATGACTCCGACCAGCTGTGTCCCTGTCTGGGCCTCTGCCTCACCACTGTCTGGTCAGCAGACAGCCCTGGCCTGTCTCTCTCATGGGGCAGGTGTGAGGAACAGGAAGGGTTGGTGGAGGGCAGGAGATTCCCTCAGTTATGAGTCACAGCAGGATGGGGAAGGTGGCAGTAGGGGTGATACCATAGGTGTTCTTCTTGGCAGACTGGTGCCCTAAGGAACAAGCATGAATTCTTGATGAGTCAGGAGGGCTCAACTCCCAGCACTAAGAGCTACCAACAGCCCCAAGTTCAGCTTGTAAGAAGGGACACAAAGTCTTCATTCAACACGATTGCTCACCCTTCTCTTGGAACTTAGCAGGCAAAGCCCCTTTCTCCCAGGGCCCAAGTAGCTGTTGCCAAAGGTTTTCTCCCCTGAATTTCTTTCTTTTCTTTTCTTTTCTTTTCTTTTCTTTTCTTTTCTTTTCTTTTCTTTTCTTTTCTTTTCTTTTCTTTTCTTTTCTTTTCTTTCTTTCTTTCTTTCTTTCTTTCTTTCTTTCTTTCTTTTTTTCTTTCTGTATTATGTACTTAGTACAGGGTCTACAGGATCTCATTATGTAGATCAGACTCATAGTGATTCTCCTGTTTTCAGCCTCCCAAGAGCTGGGATTACAGGTTTGCACCACCACGGCCAGTCAGTTCAGTGTACCCTGAGGGCAGAGCCTGCACAGCACACCTGGATCAAACCCCAGCCTTTGTACTCTGCCTAAGCAAGAGCTATCCAGCTGCCCTGCCCCGGAATTCCTAAGGACAGCTCCTTTCTCTTTGGTCTCCACTCAAACATCACCTCCTCAGAGAAGCTTTTCCTGACCTGTTACAAAGTAGCATCCTTTATTTCTGGCTACTATATTGATTCCCAAAGGTTTTTTTTTTTTTTTTTTTTTTTTTTTTTTTAGCGGAACCGAGGATTGAACTCAGGCCCTTGTGCTTGCCAGGGAAGCACTTATTCCACTGAGCCATCTCCTAGGCCCGATTCCCAAACGAGTGACCCTGGCTTCTTTTTGTTTTTGTTTTTTGAGACATAGTTTCACTGTGTAACCCAGGCTGGCTTCTGGTGATCCTCTTGCTTCAGCCTCCTTTGACTGCTGGGGTTGCAGGCATGTACCATGTACCTGGCTTCTGGAATTACCCAAGGGCCTAAAAAAAGTATTGACATCCGTGTCTGTGTCTCATCCACATAGATTGAGATGTAATCGATCTTGGGTGCTCTCTGAGCTTTGGAATTAAAAAACAAACAAAAACACACCCTGGGGCTGGAGAGATGGCTCAGTGGAATGAGTGCTTCCCTGGCAAGTGCAAGGGCCTGAGTTCAATCCCTGGTTCCACCAAAAAAACAAAAACACACCCTACAAGTGATCCTAATGTGCACAGAGATGCTGCTTTGTACATCAACCTGCCTCAGCTTTCTGGATAAAGACAGTCAAGACATGGAAGCTTTTGGTTATATTACAAAGCAGGCCTAAGCACCCAGCCCCAAGCCCTCCACCCCAAACACCTAGATCCAAGATTTTTACATATACCAACCAATTTAATCCCTGCCACAACCCTCTAGGGCATTCTTAGGGTACCTATTTTACAGATAAAGAGAGGTAAAATAACTTCCTCAAGGCAAATAGCTAGCCAGGGACAGAGCCAGGATTTGATCCCAGAGTCTGCTTCTCCATAAACAGTGCCTAGCAACCTCAGAGGAGGCTCCATAAATAATTGCCCAATGAATGAGTGACTTAATATTAACTCCCCTCGCCCGTCACCATGCCCCCGTTCAATCTATCCACCAGTCAGCCCGTGGGAAAGTGTATCTTCTAATTACTTCCTGAACCTGTTCACATCTGCCCACATATGAGGTCCCCCCTCCCATCTAGCTGGCTACCCTCAGCCCCCAGGGCACCCACAAGGTCACCCTAATAGGTCTCCCAGGGTCTGCTCTTACTCCCCTGGGTTCACCACTGATAAGTCTCCACACCAATGCCCATTGCACTTGGAATAAAATCCTACTTCCTCACTTTGGCCTTCAACATTTTAAATAATCTCTCCCAAACCTCCAGAGCCTTATCTCACTTCCCTGCTGTTTTACTAACCTCTTTTTTCTTCCCAGAACCCTCCAAATACATGCTCACTTCAGTGCCTTCGCATAAGCTCCTTCCTCTGCCCAGGACACTTGTTGCTCCAGGAGTCAGCGCAGTGCAACTCCCCAGGGACCTGAGCCCCGTTAAATTAGACACCTCATTACTGTGGCACTCGGTACTGTGGCACTCGGCACCTTGCGTTCCTAGGACTGATCACTACTTAAGAAAAGCCTGCTTGGCCTAAGCCTTGGTTACTGTCAGGCCTCCTCGCTAGACTGCGAGGTCCCTGAAGGACAAACGTAGGGGTCATTGTTATTTACCGTCAGCGCCAACAGCGCCTGGCGGCCCCAAACTTTGGCTTGAGCTGACCGACGGGTAGATGGACAGGTGGGTGTCTGGATGAGGCGTGACTGAGTGAATAAATACATTTTAAAATTAGACCTCTTTGCCCTCCCTGTATTTATGAGCACAGTTACAGCGAGCTGGGTTCTGGACCGGAGTTATTTTCACCATCGAAAGCCCTCAACCTACCAGTCCCGTCGCCTTTCCCAGGCAAGGCCATGGGGCGGGGCTTCCGGGGACTGGTAGAATGGCGTCAGAGAGGGGCGTGTCCTGCATCCTGATTGGCTGTCAAGGAGCGGCGCGACCCCACCCACACTACCTCAGCGGCCGCTGCGGTGGCGGAGCGAGCCGCGAAAGAGGTGGCGAGGCTTCCACTGAGCGCCAGCGCCAGCGCGGCGGTGTGGCCCGCGGGCGCGTTCGAGGAGCCAGATAGACCGAGAGTGGGCGCGAGGCCATCCGCTGGGCTCACGCGGTTCTGCCGGAAATGGGACGGCGCAGGGGACTTGCGGTGCGCCTGGACCGCTCCCCGCAGCGCACCCGCGCGCGGGCAGAGGGTGTGACCCAGCCTCGCCTTCTCACCCGAGCTGGTCTATTTCGGGGACTCTGACCTCAGCGAGGAAAGTCCCAGAAGCACAGCACGCACGCACACACACACGCCGACACGCTCCGCCTCTCCCCCAGCCCCAAATTCAGTTCAAGGGGCCTGGGAGCAGCTCTCCCGGTGTGACCTGAGCGAGCTGCGGCTCGGGCTGCTCCACTGTGCAAGGAAGCGGAGCCAGATGGTCAGACGCGACGCATAAAGTGCCCTGCACCGGGCTCTGGGCTGACTCGCACTCAGGAGGTGCTCTTTGATACTTTCCCCCGTGACCCTGCTCTGCCAGTGACTTGCTTTGTGGCCTGGAGCAGTTTCACTTAACCTCTGGGGACTCAATTCCCCAGTCTTAGAATGAGAGAATTGTCCTTCTAGCCCAGAGATCCTGGGAGATAAGACCTCTGGAGTCATCGAGTACGTGGTGAGCTAGGGGCAGTTCTTTTTCCTTTCATGAACCTTCACCCTCTTTCCCCACACGCTCCCCAGCTCCAGCTCTAGGCCCGCTGGCCTTGTCACTTGACTTCTCTGAGGTTTCTTTGACAAATAGTTTCCTCCTTCTTGGTGATACGGCTCTGAGGAGGTTGTGCTGAGGAGAACCAGATTCCTCAGAGGTTCTTTTGAGGTCTTAGGTCTACAGAGATCGTATAAAGGATTCCAGGACTTTCTCCCCCGAAGCTGGTCACCCACTTGCATAAAACTCTTCAGTGGTTCCCTGTTACCTTTTAGCCATGCAGGTCTCTGTTCTCAGCCAAGCTCACTCCTCCAGCTAGACTGCAGCTTTCAGCTCTTTTTCTTTGTTAGCAGTTTGTACACATGATTCCCTCTGCTGGGACCACATCTCTGTGTCCCTATTCCTTCATCTCCTATGTGTGTTTAGTCCTCAGCCTCAACAATCATGCTTTGAAACTGCCAGCTCTCTCTTGCCTCTGGGCTTTTGCCCCTGCTGTTCTCTCAGACATAAACATTCTTCCTTTCCCTACTTGTATTATTCCTTCAAATTTTAGTTTAGAAAAAAACTTTCATGAGCTGAGCATGGTGGTGCATGCCTGGAACCCCAGCCCTGAGAGACTGAGGCATGAGAAACGAAGTCCCAGAAGTCCCAGTAGGGGCAACTTAATGCCTTAGTGAGATCCTGTCTCAAAATTAAAAGAGGTGTGGAGGGGAGAGCCAGGGAGATGGCTCAGTAGAATAAGCACTTCCCTGGCAAGTGCAAGAGTCTGAGTTCAATCCCCGGTTAAATAAATAAATAAATAAATAAATATAAATAAATAAATAAAAGAGCTGGGAATGTAACTCAATGCAAAGGCCTTGGGTTCAATCCCTAAAAGAGAGACAAACACAAAGACACAGACAGACAGATAAAATCACTTCTAGATAGGAAGAAAGGGTTCTAGGGTCAGCTCCTACCATGAAGACCACAAACTTCCTTCTTGTCTCTCTCCTCTTTTAGAATGTCAGTTATAAGAGAGTGTCTTACCTGTGACTGTGTCTCCCAGGTGACAATGATGGGACAGTGTCTGGCCCAAAGTCACTTCTCAGCAGTTCACCAAATGAATGAGTGCATCTCTATGGAATGTCTGTCTGTCCATCTGCAGACTACCTACCTGCAGAGTCAGGGAGCTCACAACTTTTTTTTTAAGCTCACAATTTTTGAAGCAGCCTGCTGTTTCAACCTGGTGAAAGGTCTCCTGCCCACACCAGCTGATGTCCAAAAGATTCCCTGGAGTGAGGCCCAGGGCAGGTCAGGTACATTGTCTGTTACTTGGTACAAAGCCAGGGCCAGCTCACCTGCCTTGAGGACACCTATAGCCCACTTGTCCCTAGCAGGGACCATCAGTAGTAGCACTAGCCACATGCCACACATCCTGGATCCATTTAATAGGTCCAGGACTTGAGACGCTACCGTAGCCCATTTCCCCTTTGTCCAAGATTAGGATGTGAAGAGATAGACTCACCAGGTCCCATCTAGAAGTGGCAAAGTGAAGAAAGCAGCACTTAAAGGTAGTGTTGGACTCCTGTAACCCCAGTCAACTCCCATGCCAGCCCTGTAAGGGAAAAGACATTGTCTCTACTTCATAGATTTGCTCACTGATATTCTTGGCTCTATGCTAGTTTCCTAAGGTCACACAGTGAGATGGGGCAAAATCAGGCCTAACTTGCTTTTTTTTTTTTTTTTAACTTTCTGCAAAGCTTCCTTCTTTTCAGCTGCCTTCCTCATGGTGGCTAGCACATTGCTCAGCTCCTCACTCTTCTTCTTGGTTGTGGATGTGCATCCTCATTCTTTTCTTTTTTTTTCTTTTGTGGAACCAGGGATTGAACTCAGGCCCTTGCGCTTGCCAGGGAAGCACTTATTCCACTGAGCCATCTCCCCAGCCCCTTTCCTTTTTTTTTTTTTTAATGGCAGAACTAGAGATTGAACTCAGGCCCTTACACTTGCCAGGTAAGTGCTTATTCTACTGAGCTATCTCCTTGGCCTTCCCTCTCTTTTCTTAATGAACTTGAGTGCACGTTTGTCCTTGGAGACCTTGAGCAGCTCCATGGTGCCCTGCTCTCGTAGGGGGCGAAGCCGCACACCTCCAGGATCATGTCCCATATGAACTTGATGTGTTTGGTGAGACATCTGCAATGGCGGCTGTGCCTCAGTTTGCTCACATTCTTAGTCACCTTGTGGCCCTTGTTGAGGCCCACAGTCATAGGATAGCAGACGGCCATGGCTACTGTTCTTTGATGGTTGCTGTGGCGGAAGGCCAGGCCTAACTTCAAAGCATGACTTTGCTGAGGTCTCTCAGCTTAGTGCCTCTTGTTCTGCAGAAGCATCATGAGGTTTGAAGGGTTTTCTGTTTCTGTCCCCCACAGCTGGGTTTCTATCCCTGTGCCTTGGTAGCAAGTAGGCACTGGCTGAACGCAGAGCATCCTGTCTCCTGCACTTGCACTCCCTCAAGTGCAGAGGGACCCAGGCCGGGGAGCTGTTGCCTGGAGAACATGTCCCTGGACTGGGGCTGAGTCTCTTACCTGCTGTAGAATCTGAATGGCTTCCTTTTTCCTTAGAGACTCAGTTTATCATCTGGAGAGTGGAGGAATTTTCCTGCAATAGGCCTCAGTGTCCCAGTGTTTGGGAACAGTGCCCTTTTCTCTGCCAGCCCTTACCCTGGGGAAACACAGAGGGCTTTGGAGGGGGAAGGCTGTGATGGTAAAGTAATAACATCTCAGGTCTTGGTGGGGGTCATGGCTCCTGGGTTGAGCAGTCCAGGGTGTCCCCAACCCCAAGCCTCAGCCCTGTAGGCCTTGCTTGGCTTGTGCAGGGAACCAACTCTCTCTGCCTGCCCACCTTTCTCCTCCACCCTCCCTCTTTTCCTCCCCCAAAGAGGTGTATCCCTGTCACCCTGTGCCTGGCACTGGTGCCCCTGGGAAACTCACATCTCTGTGGGGAGAAAGGAATCCAAGGCACAGATCACTCCATCATCCCAAATCCTCACCCTCCTTCCCTTGCGCCTGCCCCTGCCCTTGCCCCTGTCTGATCAGTCTACACTTACCCAGCAGCAGAACCAAACATGGAGGCTGGAACATGCCATTCTCCTGCCAACCCCCTCTTATGGCTCCCGGTGTCCAGTGAAAAACCAGTGTCCTTGCCATGACCTACAAGGCCCTGCATGTGCTACCTCATCACCCCTGGCTCCCCTCGGTCCTCTCTTCCAGCTGCACTGCCTTGCTGTTTTCTCTTTTGTTTATTTTTGTGGTACTGGGGATTGAACTCAGGACCCTGCACTTGCCAGTCAAGCACTTATTCTACTGAACTATCTCCCTGGCTGGCCTTGAGATCACAGGCTGGTCTCAAACTTGCAATGATCCTCCTGCCTCAGCCTCCAGAGTGCTGGGATACAGGTGCGCACCACCACATCTGGCCACCTTGTTGTTTTCACGGTGCTCCTGTCTCAGCCTTCACCTTCTCCCAGCTCGTGCCAGGGTGTCCCCTGTGGTCCCCTCCTTCACTCAGGTCCCTCCCCTCATCCGAAGCCTTCCCATCCACTCACTGAGTGTTTCTCCTTGGTCACTTCTGCCCATGTGTCTGCTTTAGTATTATTTTTTTTTTTTCCTTAGGACTATCAAGTGACATGTAATTATTTATTTTCTGTTCCCCTACAGGAGCATAAGTCCCATCGGGTCTCCTGCAGTTTTCCAAAATGCAGGAAAAAAGAGAACAAAGAATAACAAGAAAAGCCGGGCGTGGTGGCGCATGCCTGTAATCCCAGCACTCGGGAGGCTGAGGCAGGAGGATTGTTGTGAGTTTGAGACCAGCCTGAGCTACAAAGTGAGCTTAAGGCCAGCCTGAACTGCATAGTGAGACCCTGTCTCAAAAAAGACAAAAAAAAAAAAAAAAAAAGAATAACAAGAAAATTCTAGTTGGTGTGGTCGCACATGCCTGTAATTACAGCACTTGGGAGGCTGAGGCAGGAGGATCCTTGCAAGTTTGAGACCAGCATGGGATACCAAGTGAGCTCTGGCCAGCTGGAGCTGCATAGTGAGACCCCAAAATAAGGAAAATTCTACAAAATGGGAGAGGAAATGAAGGGAAAAGGAATGAAGGAAATTAGAAGAAAGGAAGAAAGGCAATACTTTCTAACACTAGCACTACTACTGCTACCACTAGATGATAGTGTTTGAGCCTCCAGGCTGGAGGTGCAGCCCAGCGGCTGAGTGCTTGCTTGCCCAGCATGTGTGAGCCCCGAGGGGCATCCCTAGGACCACAGCACACACACGCGTGTGGACACACATACACATACCGCCTCAGTTACTTTTCTCTCATTGCTGGGACAAAATACCCAACATTCACAATTAAGGAAGGAAAGGTTCATTTAGCTCACAGTTAGTGGAGGTTCCAGTCCATACTCAGCTGGCTCCAAGGCAGAGCGGCTCATGACACTGAGCAACTTTCCATGGTGTTGGAAAAACCATAGGGAGGGAAGCAGCTCAGGTAGCTAGCTAGCCTTTCTCCCCTCCTTGCATTGTAATGCAGATGTAGCACTCACACCTGAAAACTGGCATTGGATCAAGAATTAAGGGACTGGGGCCAAGGAGATGGCTCAGTAGAATAAGCACTTCCCTGGCAAGTGCAAGGGCTTGAGTTCATTCCCCGGTTCCACCAAAAAAAAAAAAAAAAAAAAAAAAAAAAGAAGGGACCAGGGATGTAGCTCAGTGGCACAGCACCTACCTAGCAAGTGGAAGGCCGAGTTCAATTCCCAGTACCAAAAAAAAAAAAATAATAATAATCAGTTGCACAAACTCCAGAAGCCACCCCATGACTTCCTGAGGCTTTCGGGGGTCGGGGGACAACTAAGGATAAACCATAACACATACACATATACAAACACATACACATATACAGACACAAAATCTCCATTAAAACAATTTGGAGGCCGGGCGTGGTGGCGCATGCCTGTAATCCCAGCACTTGGGAGGCTGAGGCAGGAGGATTGTTGTGAGTTCGAGACCAGCCTGAGCTACAAAGTGAGCTTAAGGCCAGCCTGAACTGCATAGTGAGACCCTGTCTCAAAAGACAAAACAAAAAAACAAACAAAAAAAACACAACAATTTGCGTTGAGGAAGAAGCAGAACAACAGACTGAAAGAGGAAGTCTTAAAAATAGACCTAAATGCATATGGGGATTTAATAGTTGATACAGGTGGCATGTCAAAGTAGATAGCACTCTTTAATGCATCATGTTGGGACAGTGAGGTGGCCAACTTGGGGGAAAAAAACAAAGATCTGTGCTAATATGGAGCTCCAGGATGAGCTCTAAAGGGATCCGAGATTTAAGTGTTGGAAAACTCAAAGCCAAGCATGGTAGCCCACACCTGGAATCCCAGCACTCAGGAAGGAGGCTGAGGCAGGAAGATCACCAGGACTTTGAAGCCAGCTGGGGCTACATAGTAAGTTCAAAGCAAGCCTGAACTATAGAGCAAGACTGCCCCAAATACCTCCCTCCCCCTGCAAAAAAGTGCTGGAAAAAATTCAAAATAAAACCATAAAAGCACTAGAGGAAAACATTGGAGAATTTATAATCTCATAGTGGGATTAAGTCTAACCATGACTCCAAAAATCAAAAGGCCATAAAAAAAGATTGATAAGTCAGCTACATAAAAATCAAAGACTTCTGCACGGGAAAACTCTATACGTTGAGTCACAGGGGAAATCATCAATCTAGGAAACATTTGCAACTCAGATCACAAAGGGTCCTTTCTCTAATTTATAAAGAATTCCTGGAAATGGATTAAAAGGAGCAACAACCTAACAGAAATATGGGCATAAACCATGAAGTGAAAATTCCCAGAGAACCAATGCAAATGGCTTCAAACATGTGAAAAGAGATTTAAACTTACTCAAAATAATGCAAGCCGGGACAATTCCAGTGGGGTCCTCTATTCTTTTTGTATTTAGTGGAATTGGGGATTGAACTCAGGCCCTTGTGCTTGACCAGGAAAGCACTTATTCCACTGAGCCATCTCCCTGGCCACCCCCTTTCTTTCTTTCTTTCTTTCTTTCTTTCTTTCTTTCTTTCTTTCTTTCTTTCTTTCTTTCTTTCTTTCTAAATAACCAGTCCTAGGGACCAAGAGTTGGCTCTGTGGAATAGGCCCTTCCCTGGCAAGTGCAAGGGCCTGAGTTCAGTCCCCAGTTCCACGAAAGAAAGAAAGAAAAGAAAAGAATCAGTCCAGTTTTAAAAATATGTTTAACAACGTATCTTTTTATTTGGTATCCCAGAGATTGAACCCAGGGCTTCATACATGCTAGGCAACTGAACTACTACTGAGCTACATCCCTAGCCCTTGTAATTTTTTATTTTGTTTTCAGTTAGGTATGGTGGTGCATGCCTGAAATCCTAGCACTTGGGAAGTTGAGGCAGGAAGGTCACTGCAAGACCAGCCTGGGATATACAGTGAGACCTTGTCTCAAAAAAGTGGTGGTGAGGGGAGATGGCTCAGTGGAATAAGCGCTTCCCTGGTAAGCACAAGGGCATGAGTTCAATCCCTGGTTCCACCAAAATAAATAAATAAATAATAATAATAATTGCCTCAAAGAGTTCTCTCATATCTACAAATATAAATTAGTAAAGCTTTCTGAAAGGGCATCTTGGCAAAACCTACCAAAATTGCAAATGCACACAGAAGTCCTACTTCTGAGAATTTATCTTTTAGGTAGTCTTGCATGAGTATAAAATGGTGGATATATAAACCTGTTTTCTTTTATGTATTTTTTTTTTTTTTTTTTTTTTTTTTTTTTTTTTTTTTTGGTCTTTTTGAGACAGGGTCTCACTGTGCAGTTCAGGCTGGCCTTAAGCTCACTTTGTAGCTCAGGCTGGTCTCGAACTCACAACAATCCTCCTGCCTCAGCCTCCCAAGTGCTGGGATTACAGGCCTGCGCCACCACGCCCGGCTTCTTTTATGTATTTGGTTCAGGGTCTTTATTTATTTATTTACTTTTGTATTTTAGGGAAGGGTCTACAGGGTGTTCAGGGTCTCACTACTAGATTGGATTTATAGTGATCCATCTGTTTACAGCTTCCCAAGAGCTGGGATTACAGGCACGCACCACCACGCCCAGTCTCAATTGCCCTCTCAGAGTACCCTGGCAGTGGGGCCAGAATGGCAGGCCTGGGGGATCAAACCCCCAGCCCCTGCACTTGCTTTCAGGTGCTTTAATCCATTGAGCTCTTTGGCTGGTCCTCTGTACTTTTTTTAAATTTTATTTCATGAACCATATGAATACACAACTTATTTGAAAACTAAACCAAAAATTATTCTAAAACACAAATCATGTTATTTTCCTACTTGAAACTCTCTAGTGGTTTTTCCATTTTATTTACTTATTTATTTAGGTTTGTTTGAGACAAGAGCTCATTATGCAGTTGAGACTGGCCTTGAACTCTCTTTTGTAGCCCAGGCTGGCCTCAAACTCCCTCATAGTGGTTTAAGTCTACACTTCAGTCTGGCTGACTGAGGCAGGAGGATTGAAAGCTAATGCCCAGACTGGGCAATTTGGCAATTAGCAAGACCCTGTCTCAAAAAAAAAAAAAAAGGCTGGATGTGGTGGTGCACATTTGTAATTCCAGCACTTGGGAGGTTGAGGAAGGAGGATCCTTGTGAGTTTGAGCTCAAGTCCAGCCTGAACTGCACAGAGAGATCCTGTCTCAAAAAAAAAAAAAAAAAAAAGCCTGATTGCCAACACTTTCTAGCCTCTTCCCTGCTTTATGTTTTTTTTTTTTTTTTTTTTTTTAGCAGAACTGGGGATTGAACTCAGGCCTTTGCGCTTGCCAGGGAAGCACTTATCCCACTGAGCCATCTCCCAGCCCTGCTTTATGTTTTCTTAAAGCAGGTATCACCTTGACAGTACATATCTTATAGTTAAATTCTCCTTTCTTTCTTTCTTTCTTTCTTTCTTTCTTTCTTTCTTTCTTTCTTTCTTTCTTTCTTTCTTTCTTTC
>PVKA01033897.1:0-23958 GCA_004027165.1 Ctenomys sociabilis | reverse complement strand
CAAAAGCTCATATAATCCTAAATGGGGAAAAACTGAAATCTTTTACTCTTAAATCAGGTACAAGACAAGGATGTCCTCTATCACCCCTCCTATTCAATATAGTATTGGAATCATTAGCAAAAGCCATTAGAAAAGAGGGAGAAATAAAGGGAATAAGAATAGGTAGAGAAGAAGTTAAATTATCACTATTTGCAGATGACATGATACTTTACTTGGAAGACCCCAAAAATTCCACCAAGAAACTGCTAGACCTGATACGGAAATTCAGTAGCATAGCAGGATACAAAATCAGTACTCAAAAGTCAATAGCATTCCTCTATACAGATAACAAGCACACTGAAAGGGAAACAATAGAAGCAATACCCTTTACAATAGCACCGCGGAAAATGAAATACTTTGGAATTCACTTAACTAAGGAAGTCAAAGATCTTTTCACCACAAATTACAAGAACCTAAAAAAAGAGATTATAGAGGATTTCAGAAAATGGAAAGACATTCCATGCTCCTGGATAGGAAGATCCAACATCGTGAAGCTGGCCATACTCCCAAAATTGCTGTACAGATTGAATTCAATCCGTATCAAACTGCCACCAACATACCTCCCAGACATAGAGAAATCAATCCTAAAATTTATTTGGAACCACAAATAGCAAAGGCAATCTTGGCCAATAAAGACAAGGCAGGAGGCATCACAATTCCTTATTTGAAATTATAGTACAAATCCACTGTGATAAAATCAACATGGTATTGGCAACAAAATAGACCTGAGGATCACTGGAATAGATTATAAGATGCAGAGGCATCTACAAAAACACTCAGCCATCTTATCTTCAACAAATGGGCTAAACAAGCTCACTGGAAAAAAGATAACCTCTTTAACAAATGGTGCTGGAAAACCTGGCTTTCTACATGCTGAAACCTAAAACTTGACCCAGCTCTATCACCATGCACTAAGTTAAAGTCAAAATGGATTAAAGATCTAAACGTTAAAACAGAAACACTCAATCTCCTGGAAGAGAAAGTAGGAGGAACTCTTGAAGACATAGGGGTAGGTAAAGAGTTCGTGAACAAACATATATTCCCACGGGAAACACTTGAAAGAATCAACAACTGGGATCAACTCTTCTTAAGGAGCTTCTGCATGTCAAAAGAAATTGTCAACGGAGTGAAAAGACAACCCACAAATTTTGAAAAAATCCTAACTAATAAGCAATCAGACAGAGGACTGCTGTCTAGAATATATAAAGAACTAAGATATAACAAGGCCCTCAAATTTAAAGACCCAATTCAGAAATGGGCATCTGAGATGAACACACACTTCTCAGAGGACAAAATTAAAGAAGCGAATAAATCTACGAAAAAATGCTCCACATCACTAGTCATCCATGAAATCCAAATAAAAACAACACTGAGATACCATCTCTGTCCAGAAAGAATGGCTATCATAAGGAAATCAAGCAACAACAAATGTTGGAGAGGTTGTGGGGAAAAGGGAACACTTCTCCACTGCTGGTGGGAATGTAGACTGGTACAACCATTGTGGAGGTCAGTGTGGAGACTCCTCAAAACAATAGGAATAGAAATCCCATTCAAGGTGGCTATCCCCCTACTGGGAATTTTCCCAAAGGATCTGAAAACATTGTATCATAGTGATATATGTGTACCTATGTTTATAGCAGCACAATTTGTGATAGCAAAATCTTGGAAACAACCAAGATGTCCATCACATGAGGAATGGTTGAAAAAGATGTGGTATTTCTATATAATGGAGTATTACTCAGCTATTAAGAATGATAAGTTTGAAGCATTTATACTGAAGTGGATTCCACTTGAACATATACTCATAAGTGAAGTAAACCAGACACGCATGTGTAAATATCGTATAGTCTCCCTAGTATAAGAAGCGAAAAGCAGAAATACAAAAGGAAACGTAAAACTAAAATCAATTGAGTCCGATAAGGCAAAGTGAATGGCATATGCTTCAGGATACTAATCAGCTTTTCTTCTGGATGGTTAACAACCGAAGTTCATAAATCAGAGTTGGAGAAATAGAAGAGCCACAAAGCCTGCCCGCATTTTGGCCCTAGCCTTTCAAGGTCAGCGAAGACTCAGGACATAGGAGAACCTGTACTGCAACATCATGAGACTCAGGTGAGCTCCAAATTTTCTGAACAAGGAGATTATGGAGCCACAGAGGAAAGAGATTGAAGTTCTATAGTGTGCCTGTGGATAGTCACATGGAGAGAAAACTTTCTCTCAAGCTCTGAGAGAGAGCAACCTGGTCAAGCATTGGCCATGACTCATCCACATGGATGAAACAGACAAAGGAACTACAGAATAATGTACAGGACTACAAGATAAACCCTGAGGGGACTTCACTGATCACATAAGAAACATAAAGTACATGTGTTGGTATATAAGTCTTGCTCTATCTAGGTCTTATCCATCCAGCAGAAAAGTATAAAAATGAAGTGTACATCGTGGGGCCATAATATTAAGCTGAGCTGTAAATGCCTATGGTCGACAACTACTTTGAATAACTCACTATTGTTGTGGAATGCTGGACTGTGTTGGATTGTGTTGTCAAGTTCAGGCACCTAAGTTAGTTGAATGACAATGGAGTGCCCTTCTTTGACAGGTGTAGACAAAGGAAGGGGTATAGAAAGAAAAAATCGTGATGTGTGTGTATAGACAGTACATTTGGGATAGATAACACTGTGCTTCTACTTAATCCTGTGAGAGGCAAGATTTGCAGTAATCGTGGTTGGACAGGATATTATGTCGGCTTCTAGTACTATGGACAACCACTAGGAAAATAAGAAGGTGGAAAGTATTAATTGTTGAATCTTTGATGTAATTCAGGTATAAAAAATAGCATACACAAACAGCTACACTCTATTTAATAAGAGACATATGGTATAATAATATCTGTAAGTATAACATCATGTATGCACCTTCTATGATATCAAAACATTATGAAAACAGTGTGCAATGTATTAATTTATGAAATCCATCTTGTCAAGATATCTTAAAACTGTTTCATTGATATTTGTACTTCAATAAAACAAATATTAAAAAATAAATAAAAAATTAACTAAAATAAAGATTTTTTTTAAAAGGGTAATAAATCGAAAAAAGAGAAAAAAAATTCACAGGACTGTCCTGCTACAATGATGTATATGGTTACTTTTCTAAATTACTGTGTAAAAATATGTAACTGTTTTTTTCTTTTCTTTTTTTTTTTTTTGTCTTTTTCCATACTCAGTAGAGACTTAAAGTTTAACATATCGAAAATTGATGGAAAATACATGCTCTATCTTATGCCTGAGATATTTGATATTCAGATAGAAGGTGTGGTTAAATTCACCTGCATATGCTGTAGGCAATAATAAGCTTCTTTTCTGGAGGGTTTACAACCTAAGTTTGCAGACCAAAAATTGGAGAAACAGAAGAGCTGCAAGGACAGCCAACATTTTGGCCCTAGTCTTTCAAGGTCAGTGTGGACTCAACACATAAGAGAACCTATATTGTCACATCATGTAACTCAATTGTGTCCCAAATTTTCTGATCAAGGAGATTGTGGGACCACAGAGGAATGTGATTGATGATGTGGTATGTGCCTAAAGAGAGTCACACAGTGAGAAAGCGTTCTCTCAGGCTTTCACAGAGAGCAAATTGGTCAAGCAATGGCTGTGACTCATCCACATGGCTGACACAGACTAAGGATCTACAAAGTGCAGTACAGAGTTTTGGGATAAGTCCCAAGGGGACTTGACTTACCTTGTCAAATACAAAAGTCGCATTTCTTGTTATACAGGTCTTGCTTTATCTTGCTCTTAACCATCTAGTAGAAAAGTGTAGAAATGAGGTATGAAAAGTGAAGTCATGTTAATAGGCTGAGCTGTGGAACGCTGAAGTCATCAGATTCAGACATTGCCAGTCCTGTGGATAACCCACTGCTATTATGGTTACTGGACTGTATTGGAATAGTTTTCTGAATTCATGCACCTAAAATATTTGGATGGCAATGGAATACCCATCTCTGACAAAACTAAAGATAAAAAGGTCCTATAAGTGAAGGACCATTTTGTATCTGTATATACAAAATAGGATAGATATGTAGCTACTTTCTCAATTGCATAAGAAAGATTTGTACTAATAGTGTTTGGATAGGATATCATGTTTGTATTTTGTACTGTGAATAACCACTATGAAGATAACAATATGCAATTTATTAATTGTTATAACTCTCCTACCAACCTATTTTGAAGCTGTCTCATTGCAATGTTTTTCTCAATAAAATTAATAAATAAAATAATAAAAAAATTTCCACCATGCCCAAGTAAAAAACTATATGTTTCAAGGCAAAATATATAAATAAAAGATGTCATTGAATGTCATTCTCCAAATAATGTTTTAATAAGATGACATATCACATGTTGATTATTGGTGATATTTCCTGCAGGACTGGAGTTTTTTTAATAGAGTATTTGCCCACACAGATGTCTCCCAGAATTCTGCCTTGTCTGACTTCCAGGAGATGCAATGTATCTGTTTTAATATTTAGATCTTTGATTCATTTTCATTTTACTTTACTGCATGGTGTGAAACATGGATCTAGTTTTAGTCCTCAGCATTTGGAATACCAGTATGTTTAGCATCATTTGTTAAAGACGCTATTGTTCTTTTAATGAATGTTTTTGGCATCTTTTGCAAAGATCAGGTGGCTTAGTGTGTTTGCAGTTGTGTCTGTATCTTCTAATCCATTCTGCTGATCCTTAAGTCTGTTTTTTTTTTTTTGTCAGTACTGTACTATTTTTATACAGTAGTTCTGCACTATAATTTCAGGGCAGGGATTGCGATGTCCTTTGACTTACCTTTGTGGCCCAGAATTGTTTTGGCTACTCTAGGTCTCGTTTGGTTCCAGAATGATTATTAGGTATGCTTTCTGTACTACTGTGATTTGTGCTAATTGTATTTCAATTGCAATTGCACTAAATCTATTTAACAGTCTTGGAAGTATGGCCATTTTCACTGTTGGCGCTTCCTATCTAGGAGCATGGGAAATATATTTCCATTTTTTTATATTCTCTTTGGTTTTCTTTTTCAGAATTGTAAGGGTTTGTGTTTTCAATGTAGAGATATTTTGCTTATTTCTTTAGATTGATTCATAAGTGTCCAGTTATGAAGGATGTTTCCCTAATTTCTCTGTGTGAGTTTGTAGTGTTCATGTATAGGAACACTATTGCCTTATGAGTGTTGACTTTCTATCCAAGTATGCTACTGAATCTTGTTATTATATCACAAAGTTTTCTGGTGGAAGTTTTGGGATCTTGCATGTAGAATATCATGTTCTCTTCAAATAATAAGTTAACATTTTTCTTTCCTACCTTTAATCTTTTTTTTTCTTTCTAATGTATAATTTCTCAGATCTATGTTTCCAAATATTCACCTCCTCCTTTTTTGTATTTTATAGGGAAGAGTCTACAGGGTGTTCAGGGTCTCACTACTCATCCGCCTGTTTACAGCCTCCCAAGAGCTGGGACTACAGCCACACTCCACCATCTTCTGTCTCAATTGTCACCCTAGGGATGGGGCTGGCGTGGAATGCCTGGGATAGAACCCCCGGTCCCTCTACCTGTTTGCAGTAACTTTAATCTGCTGAGCTATATCTTTGGCCCTCCATTTTTTTCCTCCTTTTGGCCATCCATTTTTGACTATTTAGTATCATGTTAATTGTTGGTCTATCATAGATACCTTTTGTTAGGTTAAGGCCAAGGGCATATATTCCAGTTTTAGCTATGGTGCTTGTCATGAATGAATTTTGGGCTTGTTTTTTTTTTTTTTTTTTTTTTTTTGTGGTGGTACCAGGGATCAAAGATAGGATCTTACACTTGCCAGACAAGCACTTAGACAACTAAGCTATCTCTCTGGCCCTGAATTTTGGGCTTTTTAAAATGCTTTTCGTGTGTCTATTGAAATGATTACGTGATTTATGTATTTTATTCTGTTGATATGGTGTATTTTTGTTTTTTGTTTCATTTGTTGAAACAGCTCAGAACCCCTGAGATGAATCCTACTTGGTCCAGGCACATAATCTCCTTGCTGATATGCTTCATTCTGCTTGGCAGTGTCTTATGAGGATTTTTGCATATGGATTGGCCCGTGGTTCTCCTTTTTGGTTTGGTCCTTTTCTGTTTGAAGTATCAGGATAATACTTGCTTTCAACAATGAATCTGGGAGTACTACTTTCCTTTCAATTTCATTGAAGAGTTTGTGGAGTAATTGCACCAAATTCTTTTTTAAATTTTTGTAGATCTCCAATAAGTGACCACTATAATGATGACTTATCACTTTGGTATGTACTTAATTTATTATTTAATTTTCTTCACTAATCTTTTTATTTCTAGAGAATAAAAAAATAGTAAAATAAAATAGGCATTAGAAAAGATACAAGATTTCATTAAACAAAGTAACAAGAGTTCAAAAATGTGTAATTGTTTTTAACATTCTATAGGGATTTAAATTGGACTAAATTAGGCTATATTCCTGAATTCCATCACCTGCAAATTTGGACTGGTATCAAGTATGAAAAAGTTCCTTATTTATTTGTATTTTAGGGAAGGATCTATAAGGTGTTCAAGGTTTCACTACCAGGTCGGACTTACAGTGATTCTCCTGTTTACAGCCTCTCAAGTGCTGGTATTACAGGCACACGCCACCACCCCAGTCCAAAGTGTCCTCTCAGTGTGCCCCGGGAGAAGGGTCATCACCACAGGCCCAGAATCAAAGCCTCCAGCCTCTGCGCCTGCTTGCAGGCGATTTAATCTGCTGAGCCATTTTGCTGGCCCACAAAGGTCCTTTAAAGACTTCTCCAAATACAGGTTCTCTAACAATAATGGAGCACCCATCTCTGGCAAAACGAAACAAAAAAAAGGGGGGGATATAAATAAAGGACCATTTTGAAGGGAAAAAAATATATATGTATATACAAGATAGTGAGGATAGATATACAGGTATTTTCTCTTAGTTCAATGAGAAGAAAGTTTTGTACTAATAGTGTTTAGACATGATATCATGTCTGCACCTTGTCCTCTGAATAACTACTATGAAGACAGTAATATGCAATGTATTAATTATTGCAACTGTTTTACTAACTTGTTTTGAAACTGTTTCATAGCTATTTAATCTTTTTTCTCATCAAAATGAATACAAAAATTAATGAAAAACCAAAGTAATAGGACACCAAAAACTGTTGCTGTATTGAACGATGTTATTTTAAAATAATTTAAGTGACTATATAAAAATAAAATTGCTTTAAAAACCAAACAACATAAAAGAATTATGAGAAATTGAAAATAAGAATAAGACTAAAAAATTGAAGCACTCACTGCTCCTTACAATGCAACAGTAGAAATTAGCAGTACAATTATTCAAAATATGCTGCATATATATGTGAATATATCTTTCCCCTTATTTAATCCTCTACTCATCCCAGTTTTTCCTTCCCATTGAACAAATTCTTTCCCTTTGACAGTATCTCTCATATCTCTCAGCTTTTATTTTATCTTTCAGGTTCTCACACTAGTGAGACAATGTAATGCTTGCATCTGTGGGTCTGAATTATTTCACTTAGCAATACAGTGTCTAGTTGCATGTATTTATTGATTAAAATCTCAAATTTCTCTTTTTCATACCTGAGTAATACTCCATTGTGTAGAAATACCACATTATTTAAATCCATGCCTCAGTTTATGGGCATTTGGTTTGTTTCCATGATTTAGCTGTGACAAATTACACTGCTGTAAACATGGGTACACATATTTCACTGTGATATGGTCATTTCAATTCTTTAGGGAAATAAAACCTTCAAGGTGGCTTGAATGGGACCTCTGATCCTAGCTTTCTGAGGAATCTCCACACTCATGTAAATAGTGGTTCTACCCATCTGCACTCCCACCAACAGTGGCAGTTCCTTCCCCCACAGCCCCTCCAGCATTTGTTAGTAGTTGACATCTTGATGGCACCTAATCTTCCTAGCATAAGATGGTATCTTCATATTTTTTAAATTTGCATCTCTTGAATGACCAGTGATTTTGGACATTTTTCCTATATTTATTTGCCATTTGTATTTCTTCATTTGTGAATTGTATACACATCTCAAATACCCATTTTTGGATTGGATCTTTGAATTTTTAGGCCCAATTTTTAAAATTCTTTATATGCTCTAGATAGGAGTTCTTTGTCTGACGGACAGTCAGCTGAATTTTTTCCCAATTCGTGGGTTTTCTTTCTGCTGTTTGGTAATTTCTTTTGGCTCAAAGAAATGTTTCAAAAAGATGAAATCTGAGTTCTAAATTCTTTGAAGTAGTCCCTCTGCAGTTTCATTTTTGTAGATGAACCCTCTACCTACTCCTATCAGCTTAAGATTTTTACCTACTTTCTTCTCCAGAAGATGTAGTGCTTCAGTTTTAATATTTAAACCTTTGATCCATTTTGACTGTAGTTTTGTGCATGGTGATAGGCATGGATCTATTTTTAGCCTTTGGCATGTAGAAAGACAATTTTTCCAGTAACATTATCTATCTATCTATCTATCTATCTATCTATCTATCTATCTATCTATCTATCTATCTATCATCTATCTATCTATTGTGTATTTGTCTATCCATCCATGTATCTATCACCTATCTATTTATTTAGTACAAGTGTTATGCAACTCAGACTCGTAGTGATCCTCCTGTCACAGTTTCCCCAGCGCTGGGATGACAGATGTCACCACCATGTCTTGTTTTGGTGGCTAATATAGCAGCACAGCATACAGTACTGGGGATCAAACCCAGGTCCTTGTGCTTGCCAGGCAAGCACTTAGACCACTGATCTATCTCCCCAGCCCTCCAGTAGCATTTATTAAAGAGCTTCCAGTCAACATGTTTGGCCCCTTTATCAAACATGATGTGGCTGAGTGTGTCTGTAGTTGTGTCTTCTTGTTCTAATCTGTTCCATGGATCCTCAAGTCTGTTTTTTTGCCAGTCACATTGTGATTTTATCACAGTAGCTTTGTAGCATAATTTCAAGTGAGGGGTCGTGATCCCTCTTGCTTGTGCTTTGTTTCACAGAATGCTTTTGCTATTCTAGTTCTCTTCCAGTTCCAGATGAACTTTAAGAACATTTTTTATAGATCAGTGAAGTATACGAATGATATTTTAATCAGGATTGCATTGAATCCATATAACCATTATGGGAGTATGACCATTTTTACAATGTTTTTTTCTTCCTATCCATGAGCAAGGAATAGCTTTCCATTTTCTGAAATACTGTTCAGTCTCTTCTTACAGAGTACTGTCATTCTTGCTGTATAAATCTTTCACTTCCTTTATGAGATTGATTTATAAGTCTTTCTCTTTTTCTTTGGTGTTATTGTGAAAGGCATTATTTCCAAAATTTCTCACTGCATTCATTGTTTGTGTATAGAAATATGTTAATCTTTGAGTATTGACTTGTACTATGCTATGATACTGAATTTTGTTATTAAATCTACAAGTCTTGTAGTGGAGTTTTTGGGGTCTTCTATGTACGGTATCATGTAATCTGCAAAAAAATTGATAATTTTCCTTCTTTTTTTCAATCATCATCCCTTCTGTCTCTTTTGTCTAATTGATCTGGCTAATGCTTCCAGAACTGTACTGCAACAGACTGGTGAGAGTGGGCCTCTTTGTCTTGTGCCTAATTTCAAACTCAAGGCTTTCAATTTTTTTCCCATTTAGTGTAATGTTGGCTTTTGGTTTGTCATATATGGCTCTTATTGGTTTGAGGTAAAGACTGTCTATTCTGTGTTCTGTAGAGTTTTTGTCATGAGTGTTAGAGTTTGTCAAAAGCTTTTTCTGCATCTAGTGAGATGATCTTGTGGGGTTTTTTTTTTTTTTTTTTTTTTTTTTGTCTTTTTGAGACAGGGTCTCATTATGCAGTTCAGGCTGGCCTTAAGCTCACTTTGTAGCTCAGGCTGGTCTTAAACTCACAACAATCCTCCTGCCTCAGCCTCTTGAGTGCTGGGATTACAAGCATGCGCCACCACGTGGATCTTGTGATTTTTATCCTTGCTTTTTTTGAGGTGGTGTATTACATTTATGGATTTGCATATACAAAACAATCCTTGCATCCTAGGATGAATGCCACTTGGTCATGATGTATAATTTTCTTGATGATTTGCTTCATTCTGTTTGCTAGTATTTTATTGAGGATATTTACTTCTGTGTTCATTGGGGATATTGGCCTGTTGTCTTCTTTTTTTGGTATGGTCCTAATCTGTTTACTTTTTTTTAATTGAAAGTAGCACTTGTTTCCAGGTATGATTTTCAGAGAATTGCTTCCCATTCAAATTCACTGAAGAGTTTGAGAAGAATTGGCCTAAGGTCCTCTCATTTCTTGTAGAATTTAGCTGTGAATCCATCAGGATTTGAACTTTTCTCTGTCCGTAGGTTTTTTTAATCACATTTTTAGTTTTGTTGATACTGGGTTTTCAGAATTTTTGTATCTTCTTCATTCAGCTTTGGTAGTTAATATGTATTAAGAAATCTGTCCATTTCTTCTATATTTTCCATCTTTATTGTGAGTGTAAAAATTTTGGAAATAAGTATTGATGATCTGAATTTCTATAGGGTTTGTAGTGACTTCACCTTTTTCATCCCTCATTACATCAATTTGAATTTGTTTCCTTTTTTTAGTGAGGTTGGCTAGGATTTATCAATTTTATATATTTGTTCAAAAAAAGGAATTATTTGACTCATTAGTTGCTTGAATTGTTTTCTTTATATGCATTGCATTTGTTTCTGCTCTCAACTCTATAGTTTCCTACCTTCTTTGGTCTTGCAGATGACTTGCTCTTTTTGTAGGAGATTGAGGTGCATCTTTTCTTCAGCAGAGCCAGGCATTCAATTCAGGCCCTTGTGCTTGCCGGGGAAGCATTTATTCTACGGAGCCATCTCCTCGGCCTTGAAGTATAGCTTAAGATTATTTATTTCGCTTTTCCTGTTTTACAGGAAATGAGATTTATCACTGTGATTTTTCTTTTAAGATAGTTTTCATTTCGCAGCACTGGTTCCAGTAAATGATATCTGCATTTTCATTCAATTATAAATATTGTTTCACTACTTCTTTAATTTCATCTGTGACCCATTGATTGTTTAGTTGTGTATTGTTTAATGTCTATGTGTTTATAAGCATGCTCTTTAATTAATTCTTTATTTTACTGAGAAACAAATAGCAATGAGACAGTTTCAAAACCAACTAGTAGGATAGTTTCAATAATGAATACATTGAAACTTTATAGTGGTTTTTCTTTATAGTGGTTATGCATATTTTCTTTCTTTCTTTTTTTTTTTGGCAGAACCAGAAATTGAACTCAGGCCATTGCTCTTGCCAGGGAAGTGCTTATTCCACTGAGCCATCTTCCCAGCCCCAATCTTTCTTCTCATTGAATTAGGATAATGTAATTGTATATCTATCCTATTATGTATATAAAGATAAAAAATGATCCTTCATTTGTATCACCTTTCTTTGCTTAGTTTTGTCAGAGATGGGTATTCCATTGTCATTTAAATATTGAAGGTGCATGAATTCAGTTAAATAATCCAATATAGTCCAGTAGTCCATAATAGTAATGGGTTATCCAAAGCACTGGCAAAGTCAGAAGTTGTTGACTTGAGCCTTTTACAGCTCAGCATATTAATATGGCTTTACTTTATATACCTTGTTTCTCTGCTTTTCTGCTGGATGGTTAACCCAAGACAAAGCAAAACTTACATAACAAGAAATGGAAGTTTTGTACCCGACAAGGTCAGTCAAATCCCCTCAGAATTTATCCTGAAACACTGTACCACAGTTTGTAGATCCTTTGCCAGTGTCAGCCATGTGGATGTGTCATGGCCATTGCTTGACCAATTTGCTCTCTGTTAAAGCCTGAGAGAATGTTTTCTCTCCATGTGACTCTCCTTAGGCACACTGTACATTATCTATCACTTTCCGCTGTGGCCCCATAATCTCTTTGATCAGTAGATTTGGAACACTACTGAGTCACATGATGTTACAGTACAGTTCCTCACTGGCCTTGAAAGACTAGGTCCAAAATGTTGGCTGTCCTTGTAACCGTTCTGTTTCTCTCATTTTTTTGTCTGCAAAGTTAAGTTGTTAACCCTTCAAAAGAGAAGCTTAATGATATTATTACCCTACAACAAAGGCTGTTGAGCTTAACCTCACTATTTGTCCAAATATCAAATATCTTAGAAATAACATAGAAATAGGTATTTTAAATCAAGTATTGATATGTTAAACTTTAAATCCCTACAGAATGTGAAGACAAAAGGCCAAAAAATTTAAAAATAAAAGATATTTTAAAATAGGCATACACAATTTCATATTTTTACTCAGAAATTTAGAAATATAACTATAGACAGCATTGTAACAGGACAATCCTATGACAGTTGTTTTTCTTGTCTCTTGTTTTGATTTATTACTTTTTTGTTTTAAAACACACATTTACTTGAGATACAGTATAGCAGTAATTTGTGTGACATGACAAGCAATATATATTTAGAAGACCAGAATGACAAGCATTCACCCTACCGTTACTCAGTGCAGTTGCTTAGTTCACAGGTGAGAATACTACCAATAAACTGCTAGTTTCAAAAACCTGCTGAAGATTCTCAGGATCATTGCCTTATCAATCTTGTATGTATAAATATATGGTTTTTCCCCTGTCCTGTTTCCTAGCTTTTCACCTTGCCCTCTCTTGGTTGTTTAATTCTTAAGTTCTGTCTTTCCTTTTAAGTGTGTTATGTCTTTCTCTTTGTATTACTTCTTTGAGTTCTTCCACTAGGGAGAGTATATGATATTTACACATGTGGATCTGTTTTATTTCACTCATAAATATATCTTCAAATGGCAACCACTTAAATATAAAGGCTTCAATTTTATCATTCTTTATAGCTGAGTAATACTCCATTGTATAAAAATACCACATCTTTTTCATCCATTTCTCAGGTGATGGGCATCTTGGTTGTTTCTAAGATTTGGCTAGCACAAATTGTGCTGCCATAAACATAGGTACACATATATCAATCTGATATGATGTTTTCAGTTCCTCTGGGAAAATTCCCAGTAGGAGAATAGCTGGATGGAATAGGATTTCCAGTGCTAGGATTTTAGAGTTTCCTCCCTGATTTCCATAGTCCATATACCCCCTGCAGTGGAGAATGTTCCTCTCTCCCCACAGCCTCTCCAATGCTTTTGGTTGGTTTCTTTATTATAGTTGTTGTTTCTGGAGTGAGATGGTATCTCAGTGGCTTTTTTTTTTTTTTTTTTTTTTTTTTTTTTTTTTTTTTTTTTTTTTTTTTTTTGGCAGAACCAGGGATTGGACTGAGGCCTTTGCACTTGCAAGGGAAGCACTTATTCTACTGAGCCATCTCGCTGGCCCTCTGAGTGTTGAGTTAATTTGCATTTCATGAATTGCTAGTGGTATGGAGCATTTTTAATCTATTTATTAGCTTCTTGTGTTTCTTCCTCTGAGTTCATCTTGGATGTGCATTTCTGAAATTGATCTTTAAATTTTTGAACCCTAATGTTTTTTTAGTTCTTTATAAATTCTAGAGAGAAGACCTTTGTCTTAGTGTATATTATAAAGATTTCTTTGGAATCTGTGGGTTGTCTTTTCACTCTGTTTGTAATTTGTTTTGATGTGAAAAAATTATCCATAAGAGGAGGTTCCAGTTGCTGATTCTTGCAAGGATTAACCACATAGTGTGATTTTTGTTTATGAGCTGTATGCCTACCTTACATCTTCAAGAGTTCCTCCTACTTTCTCTTCCAGATTTAGTTTTTCTGTTTTATTGTTTAGATCATTAAATGATTTTGATTTTAGTTCAGTACACGGTGATACCTGGGTCAAGTTTTAATTTTTGGCATGTAGAGAGCAATTTTTATAGCATCATTTGTTAAAGAGGCTGTGTTTCTTCCAGTAAGCATATTTGGCCCTTTTTGTTGAACATAAGGTGGCTGAGTGTATTTACAATTGATTCTACATCTTCTAGTTATCCCACTGATACATAGGTGTATTATTTTTCCAATACCATGTTGATTTTATCACAGTAGCTTTGTAATATAATTTCAAGTCAGGAATTGCAATGTTTCCTACCTTGTCTTTGTTGCCTAGGATTGTCTTTGTTAGTCTAGATCTTTTCTTGGTCTAAATAAATTCTAGGAATGATTTATCTAGGTCTGTGTGGTACGTTGGTAATATTTTGATTGGGACTGCATTAAATCTGTATCACAATTTTGGGAGTGGGCCATCTTCAAAATTTTGGATTTTCTTATTCAGGAGCAGGCAATAATTTTCCATTTTCTGACAATTCTCTATGATCTGCTTTTTTCAGAGTACTGTAACTTTCATTGAATAGATCTTTTACTTCTTTAGTTAGATTAATTCCTAAATATTTTATTTGCCATATTCCTTCTGTAAAAGATACCGTTTCACTAATTTTCCTCTCAGTTTGTTTGTTATCTGTGCGGAGGAATGCTATTGACTTTTGGGTATTAACTTTGTATTCTGCTGTGCTACTGAATTTGTGTATTAATTCTACTAGAATATTGGTGCAGCTTTTTATGTCTTCCAGGTAGAGTATTATGTTATTTGCATTATAACTTCTTGTTTACCTATTGTTACTCCTTTTATTTCTCTCTCTCTTCTCTAATGGCTCTAGCAAATGATTCTACAACTATATTAAATAGGAGTGGTGATAGAGGACATCCTTGTCTTGTACCAGATCTGGGAATAAAAGATTTCAGGTTTTCCCCATTTAAAATTATGGTAGCCATTGGGTTTTCATAGATGGCTTTTATCCGATTGAGAGAGAGGCCATCTATTCCAATTTTCTGTAGATCTTTGAACATGAATGAGTGTTGGACTTCCAGAAAAGCCTTTCATACATCAATTGAGATGATCATGTGGTTTTTACTTTTCACCCCATTGATATAGTGCATTACATTTATAGATTTGTGTATATTGAAACTTCTTTACATCCCTGGGATGAATTTTACCTGGTCATGGTGTATAACCTTCTTGATGATTTGCTATATTGTATTTGCTAGGATTTTTTGAGGATTTTTGCATCTATATTCATGAGGGAGATTGGCCTGTATAGAGGTACATTGGCCTCTGTTTTAGTTATGTCTTTTCCTGGTTTTGTATCAGTATAATACCTGCTTTCAGTAATGATTTTTGGAGGATTCTTTCCTTTTTGAGTTCATTGAAGTGTTTGATGAGTATTCGGATTATATCTTGTATAAATTTCACATAGAATTGAGCTTGAATTCATCAGGACCTGGACTCTTCTTTCTCAGTAGGGTATTTATTACATTTATATTTCATTGGCTGTTATTGGGTTATTGAGAGTTTTTATATCTCCCTGATTCAATTCTGGTAAATTTTACCTTTGTAGAAATCTATACATCTCTTGAATTTCCTCTACTCTGTGTGAGTAAATTTCTCAAAGCAGCTATTGATGAAATTTTGACTTCCATCAGGTCTGTAGTAATTAACCCTTTTTATGCCTTATTGCTTGTATTTGAGCTTTTTCATTTCTCTTTTTGATGAGGTTACCTAAGAGCTTATCAATTTCATTTAATCTTTCAAATGACCAGCTTTTGGATTCAATAATTCTTTGTATTGTTTTTGTGTTCTTGATTGAATTAATTCCTTGTCTAATCCTTATGGTTTCCTCTGGACTTTAGACATTGGTTTTGGTTTGCTTTTCCTTTTCTAGAAGTTTGAGGTGCAACACTAGGGTATTTAATTGTTCCTGTTCTGTTTTCTTTCTTTTTTTAAAAAAAAAAGTTTATTGAGAAACAAATAATAATGAGACATTTTCCAAACCAATTAGTAGGACAGTTTCAATAATAAATACATTGCATATTGTTGTCTTAGTGGTTATTCATTGTACAAGATGCAGACATTTTATCCTCTCAACAAACAGTATGAGAACAAATCTTTTTATTCATTGAATTAAGAGAAAGTTGCTGTGCATCTTTGCTAACTATTTTGAATGTACAGATACAAAATGGTCATTCATTTGCATCCCCTTTTTTTGTTTAGTTATGTCAAGGAAGGGTATTCCATTGTCATTTAAATACTGTAGGTACATGAATTCAGCAAAATATTCCAACATAGTCCTGTAGTCCATAATAGTAGTGGGTTATGCATAAAACTTGCAATATCACAAGTGTTAACTTGAGCGTTTTACCCCTCGGCATACTAATATGGATTTACCTTTTATACATTGTTTTATACTTTTCTCCTGGATGGCTAAGACCAAGGTAAAGCAAGGCCTATATAACAAGAAATGTAACTTTTGTATCTGATAATGTCAGTGAAGTCTTCTCAGGATTTATCCTGAAACCTTGTACTGCACTTTGTAGATCCTTTGTCAGTGTCATCCGTGTGGATGAGTTATGGCCGTTGCTTGACCAGCTTGCTCTCTGTGGAAACCTGAGAGAACGTTTTCTCTTGATGTGACTCTCCTTAGGGACACTCTACATCATCAATCACATTCTCTGTGGCCACACAATCTAGTTCATCAGTAAATTCGGGACACAACTAGTTTACATATTACAGTACAGGCTCTTCTACATCCTGAGTCTTCACTGACCTTGAATGGCTAGGGCTAAAATGTTAGCTATCCTCGAAGACCTTCTTTTCCTCTAATTTTTGATCTGCAAACTTATGTTGTTAACCCTCCAGAATAGCAGCTTATTATTACCACAACATGTACAGTTGGATTTAACCAAACTATCTGTCTGAATATCAAACATCTTAGGCATAATATGGAACAGGTATTTTCCATTAAGTATTGATATGTTAAACTTTAAGTCCCTACAGAAGATGAAGAAAAACAATTAAAAATTAAAATATGAATAAACAATTGCATTTTTTTAGAGATTTAGAAATCTAACCATATACAATGTTGTAGGAGGACAGTTCTGTGACATTTTTTTCTTGTCTATTTTTTCATTTATTATGCTTTTCATAAAGTAAACAGTTACTTGAGAGGCAGTATGACAATAAGTAGTATGTTATGACAAGAAGTACATATTTAGAGGACCAGAATAACAGGTGTTTGAAGCACGACTCTACTATTACACATTGGTATCTTCAATGCAGTTGCTTTGTTCTCAAATATCAGCATATATAGTTAGTCAGGGTGAAAATCCTACCAATTAACTTTCAGTAACCTACTGGTGTTTCTCAAGATCACTGCCTTATCAATTTTGTGTGCATAAATATATGGCTTTTCCCCTGTCATGTTTCTTAGCTTTTCACCTCGCCTTCTCTTGGTTGTGTAATCCTCAAATTCTTGCTTTCCTTTTAATTGTGTTATAACTTTCTATTTGTGTTTCTTCTTTTGTGTTATATACTAGGGAGACCTTATGATTTTACACATGTGGGTCTGGTTTATTTCACTTATGAGTATATCTTCAAATAGCATCCAATTAAATATAAATGGTTCAAGTTTATTATTCTTTATAGATGAATAATACTCCATTGTATAAAAATACCACATCTTTTTCATTCATTTCTCAGGTGACGGCATTTTAACTGTTTCCAAGATTTGGCGATCACAAATCGTGCTGCTATGAGCATAGGTGCACATATATCACTGTGATAAGATGGTTACAGTTCCCCTTGGGAAATTAACAATAGTACAATAGCTGATTTGAATGGGATTTCCAGTCGTAGTTTTTTAAGGAGTTTCCACACTGATTTCCATAATGTTTGCACCAATCTACATTCCCATCAGCAGTGGATAAAGGTTCTTTTTTTCCCACAGCCTCTCCAATATTTGTTGTTGGTTGACTTATTTATGATAGCCATTCTTTCTGGGGTGAGATGGTGTCTCAGTGTCGTTTTAATTTGCATTTCATCAATGGCTAGCGATATGGAGCATTTTTTTCATATAATTATTTCCTTCTTTAATTTCATCCTCTGAAGTGTGTGTTCATCTCAGATTCCCATTTCTGGACTGGGTCTTTAAATTTTGGAGGTGTAATGTTTTTTAGTTCTGTATAAATTTTATAGAGCAGTCCTTTGTTTTAGTGCTTATTAGTTATAATTGCTTGCATTCTGTTTTCTTGATGTGTGAGTTCACAGCTACAAATTTCCCTTTAAGAACTGCTCTCATCGCATCACATGAATTCTGCTATGTTGTGCTTGAAATTTCAGTGGATCGTAGTGTTTAATTTCTTCTGTAACCCATTGCTTGCTTAGTAGGGTGTTGTTTAATTTCCATTTTTGTGGTTTCTTTTGTCATTTATGACTTTTCCAGTGTAATTGCACTGTAGTTAGATAAGATGCAGAGGATAATTTCTGTTTTCTTTCATAAACTTAAATGTGACCTGTGGACTCCTATGTGTTCTGTTTTAGAAAATGTCCCATGTGCAGCTGAGAAAAACATATATTCTCATGAGGTTAGATTAACCACTGTATGTATTTCCACTAAGTACATTTGTTCCAAGATCTAGTTCAGTTCTGCTATTTCATTGCTAATTTTTTGTCTCCTTGACCTATCTTTTTTGCAAAAGGGGTTTTAAGTTCTCTTGTTAAGATTATGTATTGGATATTAGATTTTCCATGTCGATTAAGATTTGTCTTATATACTTGGGTGTTCCCATGTTTGGTGTATACAGATTTAGGAGTGTTACTTTTTCCTGTTGAATTTTTCCCTTAAGCAGTATACAGTGGCCTTCTTTATTTTGTTTGATCAATCTTGGTCTGTAGTTGAGATTGTCTGAGATCAGAATTGCTACAGTTGCTTTTTTCTGAGGTACTGGGGCATATAGTATTGTTTGCCATCCTTTACTTTCAGCCTATGAACTTATTCATGATTTAAATGTGTTCCTTCTATACAGTATATTGTGCAATTTTGCTTCCTAATCCAGTGTGCCAGTCAACTTCTTTAATTGGTGAGTTGAGTGATTTACATTTATGATTATAATTGAGATGTAATGACTTATGATTGTCATGTTATTTACTTGCTGTGGTTTACTCCTTTTACCCCTGTGTTCAATTTTTTTTTACCCTATTTGGTGGCTTGTTTCCATTCTCATTCACGGAGTTCTGTTCATTTTGGTCCCTCTCTAGAATATCTTTTAGTAATCTTTGTATGGTTGGCTTTGTCATCATGCAGTTCTTTAGTTTTTCTTTGTCAGGGGAAGTATTTCACTTCTGAATCAAACTTGAAAGAAAGTTTCACAGGTTATAGTAGTCAGAGCTGGAATACTTTTTCATAGAGTATTTGAAATATTCTGCTCCGTTATCTTCTTGACTTCATGGTTTATGTAGAGAAGTCTGCCATTATTCTTTTTTTTTTCCATTTGTAAAAATTAATTTTATTTTACTTTGAGGAGTAAAGGGCAAAATTAAGTACAAAAGTGAGAAACAAGGTTACAAACAGGTTAACATTATATATATATATATATATATATATATATATATATATATATATATATATTACAGATTTTCAAAAAATAGCTGATTAACTATACATGGTCTAGAGAGAGCGACAGGCCTGAGACACCAGGGCCAACCCTGGCAACACCTGGATTACCGGCACCAAGCCAAATGAGCGAGTGGGAATTTTCACACTTCCCGGTAGGATGAGTGTGTGGTGAGTCTGAGGGAGAGCCATTCTCTACTTCCTGAGTGTGCTGAGCTGCCCGGATTCCTGCCTCCAAACCATCTAAGCAAGTGACTGCCCTGAAACCTCAGGCCTCACTCGCCAGCAAGTCCCTGGATCCCCTAACCAAAAGCTTGCCAAGTGAGTGGGAATTTTCCGGACTCGTGGACATCCAAGTTTAGTGAGTGTGTGGTGAGTCTGAGGGAGAGCCATTGATTTCTCCCTGCATGCACCATCCAGAGCCTCAGGCCCCAAAACATCCTGGCCAGACACTTGCCTGAGACCCCAGACAGATCTGCCTGGCAACTCACCAGAGCCCTGCCCCCATGCCTGCCACGGGAGCGAGAACTTTTGGTGACGCTCCTGGCACTGGATACACCAACGCCTGGCCTGGTGAGTGTGAGGGAGATGTTCAGCACCCCACAGTGCTCCCTTGACCAGGGACCCAACAAAGGTGAACCACAGAAGCTGCAGCCAAAAGGAACGGAAGACAACAGCTAGATCCAGGCCAGGCATAACTAGATAATCACAAAATTAATAGACTGGCTCCAGAATCTCATTATGTGCTAAGGTTATAGCTGCACCAAAGCTCTACAACAAAGGTCAGAGGTCAGTGCTATACAAAATCGCAAAGACAAGGAGAAAAATGCAGTCTCAGTTCCTGAGTCCACCAATAAGGGCACAGGACACTAACTCAGCTGAAATGAATGAATGAACAGGGGTGGAGCAAAGAAACAACAGCAGAAAGGTATAGAGAAACTCAGACGAGAATTAATGACAAAAATAAAAAAAGGAATATTTGAATACATAGCATCTGAAGTAATGAATCAAATCCAGAAACATATGGGGGAAACCCAATGCACACCCAGAACAAGTGCAGAGAACACTATTCCAGCTGAAACATATGAATTAACAGCACCTGAAGCAAAGAAACGACAGCAGAAAGGTCATCAGGAACTCAAAGCAGAAATAATTTCTGAAATAAAAAATGAAATTTTTGAAATCATAGTATGTGAATGCAGAAATAATTCTGGAAATATACAGAGGAAACCCAATTAGGAAGAAATTCTGCAGAAAAAGAATTAATAGCTACCTCTAATGGCTACATGGATTAAAAAAAATAGGAGATCAGAAATATGATGGATTCCTTGGATGAACAATACAGAAAAGAAATGGAATGCATGAAACAGAGTCAAAGAGATATAGAAGAACTAAAAATATCAATCACGAGTCTACAAAAACAGTTTGAGTGAAAGGGAAGACAGAGTTTGAGATCTTGAAAATGCTGGTGCAGCTAGTGAAAAGGTGAGAAAGGACCTCTTAAAAACAACGAGGATGCAAGAAAACATAATCCATCACCTGCAAGATGACGCCAGGATGAACAATGTGAGAATAATTGGTGTCAATGAGAATGAAGGAGCCAATACAAATAACATAAAAAGAATCTGGGGAGAAGTAATCGCTGAAAAGTTCCCAAATATGAGGAAACAATCCAACATTCAGGTCACCGAAGCATACAGAACACCAAATAACTTCAACCCTACTATAAACACACCGAAACATATAATAGTCAAGATCCCAGAAATCCAACACAAAAATAATATACTGAAAGCTGCTAGAGAGAAGCAGATCACATTCAGAGGAAAACTCATCAGAATTACAGCCAATTTCTCTACACAAACCATAAAGATAAGGAGAACATGGAGCAGAGTTCTTCAAGTCCTGTAAGAAAACAAATTTCAGCCCAGACTATTATACCATGCAAAACTCTCCTTCAAGTTTGATGGAGAAGTTGTCTTTCCACGACAAAGAACAAGTAAAGAATTTCATGATGACAAAGCCATCCCTACAGAGGCTGCTGAAAAATGTTCTAGAGAGACACCACAATGACCAGAACTCCACGAATGAGAACCGAAGGAACCCACTAAACAGGACAGACAATTAAACAGAGGGTACAAAGCAGTAAACAACAGCAGGTAAATATCATGACAAACAAATCAACACAATTCAATTATAAACATCAATGTAAATGGACTCAATTCACCAATTAAGAGAAATAGACTGGCACAGTGGATTAGGAAAAAAAAAACTCCAACAATATGCTGTATATAAGAAACACACTGAACTCAAAAGGACATTCTTAGGCTCAAAGTCAAAGGATGGAAAACAATACTACATGCCCCACCACCTCAGAAAAAATCATGAATAGCAATTCTGTTCTCAGACAGTCTCAACTTTCAACCAAGAAGGATCAAACCAAATACAGAAGGCCACGATATATTAGTCAGGGGAAAATTCAAGAGCAAGAGGTAACACTCATAAATATCTATGCACCAAACACAAGAGAACCCAACTATGTAAGATAAATCTTTAGGGACCTGAAAAACCTAATATTAAGACCACATTCTTAATAGGACACCTTAACACCCCCGATCTCAAAAAGATAGATCAACCAGACAAAAAATTAGCAAGGAACTAGATCTTGGAACAAATGGAGCCAGTGGACATACAGTGTGTTCCATCCAATCACAACTGAATACACATTTTTTCAGCTGCACATTGGTAATTTTCTAAAACAGACCACATACTAGACCAGAGGTCATGTGTAAGTATGTGAAGAAAACAGAAATTATCCTGTGCACATTATCTGACCACAGTGCAATGAAACTGGAACTAAATGACAAAAGAAAAAACCCACTAAAGTCATGGAAACTAAACCACACCCTACTCAGCAATCAATGGCTCGCAGAAGAAATTAAACAAGAAATTCAAAAGTATCTACAATTCAATGAAAATTCAAACATAACTACCCTGAATTTATGGGATGCGATGAAAGCAGTTATTAGAGGGAAAATCATATATATGAACTCACACATTAGAAAAACAGAATGGGAACAAATAAACACCCTAATGTTGCACCCCTACCATCTAGAAATGGAAGAGCAAACAAAACTCAGAGTGCAAAGATGGGAAGAAATCATAACGACCAGAGGAGAAATTAATTCAATTGAGATGAAGAAAACAGTTCAAAGAATCCATAAATCAAAAAGTTGGTTCTTTGAAACACTAAATGAAGTTGATAAGCCTCTAGCCAACTTCATCAAAAAGAGGAAAGAAAAAATTCAAATGCAAACAATAAGGAATGAAAGGTGTGAAATAACCACAGTCCCAGTGGAAACTCAGAAGATTGTCAATAGCTACATTGAGAATATTTACACTCACAGAATAGAAGACACAGATGAACTGGACAGATTCCTAGAAAGGTACAAATTACCAAAACTGCACCAAGAAGATATAACAACTCTCAGTAAGCCAATAACAGCCAAAGAAATATGAAACGTAATAAAAAGCCTACAGCCAAAGAAAAGTCCAGGTCTTGATGGATTCACAGCTGAAATCTACAAGAAATTTAGAGAAGATAAAAATCATTACACTCCTCAAATTCTTCAATGAAATTGAAAATAATGCAGTCCTCCCAAAATCGTTTCCGGAGACAAGTTTTATACTGATTCCAAAACTGGGAAAAGACACTACTAAATAGGAGAACTACAGACCAATCTCCCTCATGAACATAGATGCAAAAAATCCTCAATAAAATCCTTACAAATAGAATACAGCAAATCATCCACAAGATCATACAACATGACCAGGTAGGATTCATCCAAGAGATGCAAGGATGGTTCAATATTCAAAAATCTATAAATGTAATATACTATATATTACTAGACTGAAATCTAAAAACCACATGACCATTTCAATTGATGCAGAGAAAGCTTTTGACAAAGTCCAACACTCGTTCATGTTCAAAGTCGTACAGAAAATTGGAATAGATGGACTCTACCTTAATGTGATAAAAGCCATCTATGGCAACCCAAAAGCTAATATAATCCTAAATGGGGAAACACTGAAATCTTTTACTCTTAACGCAGATACAAGACAAATATGTCTGCTATCACCCCTCCTATTCAATATAGTTTTGGTATCATTAGCAACAGCTATTAGAAAAGAGGGAGAAATAAATGGAATAAGAATAAGTAAAGAAGAAGTTAAATTGTCACTATTTCCTTACGTGGAAGACTCAAAAATATCCACCAATGAAATAAACCAGACACACATGTGTAAATATCGTATAGTCTCCCTAGTATAACAAGCGAAAAGCAGAAATACAAAAGGAAATGTATAACAAGTAAAATCAATTGAGTCAGATAAGGCAAAGTGAATGGCATAAGCTGCAGGA